>SOPF01027310.1:29023-86765 GCA_012979155.1 Hypericum perforatum | reverse complement strand
GTCAACGAGTTGGATGATCTCATTCGGAACAGGGAGAATGTGGGGTATGAGCAAGGCGCATACGAAAAGGCGATCCTCGCGGGTTTAGGATTCGAAGAGTCCAATCTGATCATGTTCAAATCTGCGAAGGAGCTCCACGGGCTCTTCCAGAACGGTGGCGTGGCTGCTGCATTCAACTCCGCGCCCAAAATGAAGCTCTTCATGGCGCAGTACTGCAACAAGTATACCATCGTCGAACCCGGGTTTCAGAATGATGGATTTGGCTTTGTGTTCCCCAAAGGCTCGCCCTTGGTTTCTGACATTTCCAAGGCAATCCTGGAGGTGAAAGAAGGAGGCAGAATGGATCAGATCGAAGAACAATGGTTTGCCAAGGAAAAAAACTGTCCTGACTCTAGCAAATCAATAACTTCAACCAGCCTCGACGTGAATAGCTTCTTAGGACTATTTATAATAGCTGGAGTAGCCTCATGCCTAGCTCTTGTACTGTCCGTTGCCGTGTTTGTCTGCGATAACAAGCGGGACCTTGAGCAATCTTCAGAATTGGAGAACTCGACAAGCTGGAGCAAGGTCCGGAAGGCGCTGAAAATCTACTCCGGGAAGGATTGGAAGTCCTTCCCGGCCAACAACCATCCACGAAACGGTGCATGTTTCGCGGACGGTGGCGGCACAGGTGCACCTAGTCCATCCACTCTATCGGTTGAGTCCGACTTCTTGGACAGGGATGTAACTGCTAGGCCGAGTTTCGAATTTGCTAGTCCAAGTTCCGAGGCTCATCTAACTATGAATATTAGTCACTAGGCCAATTTTCAGGTTGGAAGTTTAGGAAATCCTGTGGTGAAATTGAACCTTTCAAATCATCTGTCGTCCAACCTAAATATTTAGTCGGGTGCATCGATTTCAGTTATTATTCCAAATCCAATCTCGTGTAGGTTATTTTTTTTTCGAACAAATAAAATTTTATTTATTAAAAAGTAAATCGCGAAGCTAATAACTAACTAAACTTATCGTTGTTACACCATTAAATGATTGCAACTTTTCGCCTAAATGAACATAAGATAAAATCTATCTAAATGCGGTACAAATTGGATAGAAATTATCTTATAATTAATCCATGATTAAATTATGAATGTCTTTTCCTGTAATCTTTCGACATATTCCAATATGTCTAGCTCGGTCGGATAAGAGAGATTTACCGAGAGAACCGATTTGCCAGTTGAGTTTTGCTAATCAACATCCTGATCTCGTTGACCTTGTACGTTAATTTTGTAGGCCTGACACTCCTAGGACCAGAGCCAAGCCCAACGGAAATGTCTGATTAGTTCTTCTTCAGGCCCGACCCCAATAGCGATCGTGTTTTCCCTTGAGTTAGTACGTAGACTCAACATAAATTTAAGGAAAAAGTAAAAAAAATTACTATGTGATTTTACAGATTATTACTTGGGTACTTTGTGCTTTTTGGACCGTAGAATAGGTTCAAGTTATTAAAATTTTCATTATGGACCAGTCTCAAGCTCCAATCCGCATCTTTTTGATGAAACGATGTCGTTTCGTGTCTTACGTGGCTGTCCACGTAGTTGACAGCAAATTTCATTTTAATACAAAAATGTTTACATTATATTTAAAAAAAATTCCTATCTTCTCTCTCCTCTCCTCGTGCGCTGACTCCTCTCCTCCTCTCTCTCTCTCTCTCTCACGAAGACCGAACCATTCCTCATCACTTTTCCTTGAAAATACACTAATTATTAATTAACAACAATCCCAATTTTCCATCCATGTTAACTCATTTTTCCGTTCCCTTCTTTTATTTTATTTGCTTCCACAATTTTTTAACACACGCCCAAGCAAATCCCAGCCGTACAAATTTACACATGCCCACGCTGGAGTGATGAAATTGAGCTTGAAGGCCACACCAAGTCGGACACCAAATCGACAAAAGGAGAAAGAACATGGTAACACCAGAGGTCGTTGCCGTCGGAGGTCGGGGAAGAATCGTCCCCGTTTTTCCTGTGTTTGGGTTGGGGGAAACTAGGGTGAGCATTCGCCGTCGGGAAGGTGTCGTTAAAGAAGGCGTGATGGCTTTGGAGCTGGATGAATCAGAAGGTGGTTAAAGAAGACGCCGGAGACGACCGAAAATGAGAAACCGACAGCAGAAGGGTCCAAGGTTGAGGTCCAGGCCAGCCAGCGACGGCAACGGCTCAGGGCGGCTGGAAGACTCCACCGTGCTCGTAGGGTTGCGGCTTCCTCGACCATGTCGAAAGTTCCGAGCCGCACGCGCGTCTTCTTCCCGGGGTCCCTGATCTCGGTCGCGTACTTGCCCCACGGCCGCTTCCTAACCCCTTGGCAATGCGCCTCCCTCGACATAACGGCGTTGACGGCGGCCGCCGTATTCTCCCTCGGTGCCATTCTAAGGGAAATTGACGGTCTTAAAAAGGGGAGAGATGACGGCATTTGTGGGTGTGTGGTTGGAGTGCGGAAGAGGGATTTCGGTTTACTGTTTATGAGGGAGAGAATTGGGTAATTTGGAAGTTGGAGTGAGTCTAATTGTGGTTAAAGATGGAAGATTCATGGTTTTTTTCAAGTGGGAGGGTGAAAAATGGTGAGGGAGAGAGAGAGAAGAGGAGGAGAGAGAGAGAGGTAGGGAGGAAGGAAATGAGGGGAGAAGAAGATGGTGATTTAAAAAATTAAAATTTAATCATGTCCTGATTTGATAATTAGTCAATGCCACGCCATTTCCACATCACTCCACGTCAGACGCGAAACGGTGTCGTTTTGTAAAAAACTCGCAGATCGAAGATCGGGACCGGTCCGTGATGAAAATTTTCATAACTTGGACCGGTTCTACGGTCCAAAAAGCACAAGGTACTCAAGTGAAGAACCGGTGTAACCATATGGTACTTAAGTGTACTTTTCCCTAAATTTAAACTGTTCTTTGAGTTGTTGTGACGGAATCAACTCGCATACGATCCTATACCAGTCTATTGTACTTGAAAATTTCGCTCTACCTATACCTTTTGGACTTCCTGCTTCTTTCTCACACATAATGTAAGTTACAACTTTTGTCAATTAATCTTTTCTAAAATAATAATTTTTTTATTAATAATAATTCATGATCACGAGTCAAGATCAATGTAAAAAATGCTATCATTTCTCTATTTTAGTGATTAAAACTTTTCAAAAAATTTTAGTGTTAAATTTGATCCCTTTCATAAAGCCATATTTTTTGAATAATTATATATTTTATAAGTTAAAATATTTTAAGACAATATTTAATGTTAAACTTGCTTAGTTGAGAAAATTTAAATAACTATTTATCTTTTCAATGTCTTCAAATAATTATTTTGATCGTAATCTTGTTGTAAAAAAAAATATCTCAAAAGAATGTACCATTTGAATGACATAATAAATTGATATTTATATTTTTCGAATATAGATAAATTTTTTTTATTACTTATGTATATAAATTTAATTTTATTAGCTTTAAAAGAAAAAAACATAAATCCTTTTTATGTGATCACATAACTTCTCTCAAACTTTATTACGTTAAGACCTTGGTAGGACTCTGAAACTTTTATTTTGTGACTTCTTCTTCTTGTCCTTTGACTTGCTCAATTGAAGCACAATTTCCAGCAGCGTAGAAGGCACATGTTATCCGCGCATAGCACCATATTCTGAAACATGTTCCGTCTTGCCTCAATCATAAATTTGTCAAGTCTCTAATTCATCATAAAATCTGGATTTATGTCACCTTTCGCCCATTTCTTTTTGTAATGTTCACAATAGAGGGCAACATAGACTCCACAATTAGAGTTATCAACTTGCTTAGGTATTGAGGGCATGACTTCAAATGTACAGCTTCTAAGCTCAAGATCTAGCTTTGTGGTATGCCTCAAATAGTGCAAGAGCAGCCCTGTCAACTTAGATGCATGATTGACCAACAAAACCTCCTCCTTCTTGGCATATTGGTTGTCCAACACGTAGCACGCTAACTGATACAAATCTACCACAAATACGAAGTAGAACCACTGGACAATCATATGAAACAACAAAAAGATCAGTTATATTATGTAAACCATCGAAATAAGGAATAGAAAACTATCGAAACAATAAAAGCAAACCATCAAAAAACTAGTTTTTATAGAAAAACTTACATAACTGACTTTTGATACCATAATTCTCGATGTCCTTTCATAGACACCACGGACAAACATAATTTCTTCGAGAAGAGAGTCTTTCTAGTCATCGAACATTTTGCCGATGCTTGGCTGAGAGTTCTTCAACCACTTATCCTGCCAAAAAAAATAAACCATTGAATCACAAATAAAAACCATTGAATCACATCGAAGCAACCACTGAAACACAACGAATCAACCATTGAATGATAACAAATTACTTACTGCGAACGATAGAGGGAAGATGACATGAAGCTCCAACGACTCCTTTTCTTTCATAAGGTTTTTCAAAAATTAATCTAGCGCGTTCACCAAAATCCAATGTCTTTCACCAAGGGATGCTATATCATTTTTCATGAGTAGCGCATCCTCAACCCAATCTTAAATCTCTTTGCTGGGAAAAACACAGCAGATTATATAGCAGTTTTGACACGAATAACATCAAACTATCAAAAAGTACTATAGCAAACCATCGAAACAAAGAAAGGCAAACCATCAAAACACAAAATAGCAAACTATCAAAACACAAAACAGCAAATCATCGCAAATGGAACAACAAATTTATGCTTGCTTATCAGAAAGCTTCTTCATTGCATACTCCTAAATCAGCTTTTTAATCTTTTCGAAAGCCATTATCTTCTCGTATACTTCATCGGCATCTTGAAGTGTTGTTGGCAGATTAATCTTATGTTAAAGTGTAGTTTTATACCAATTGGTCTTTTGCACTCCAACCATCTTCGTCTTCTAATCTCTAACTTCACCCGTAGACAACGCGATTATTGACTCATCATATGTTGCTTCCTTTACCTTTTTTCCTCTTATACCTTTGCCCCTCTGCAGTATATGGATGACCAAAATTTTGGGTTTGGATGGGGTCCATGCTTACCCAGTACATGTTATAATTTTGCTACAACTATCTTAGAAGTGATTGGTTGTTCTTCCTCTAATACAGGGGGACCGATGGTGCTACAACCTTAGGATTTTGTCCTCCATCCATCTCATCTAAATATTTCAATAACTTATCAACAAATTGAAGGTCTTCAAAGTTGTTGGATGACACAAACATTACAGGCTCAACCATATCTATCAATTCCTGACCATGGTCTACTTACATCGGGAATTCAGGAACTCACTCTATCCCTAAGAAAAAAGATGGAGGGGTGAAATCCATACCTGGCTGCCCCATTCCAGTGGCTTTGTCCTCTTTCGGACATGCCTCTACCCCTAACATCCGGACAGTATCTTCACCGATGCTTAAAATTGTCATAAAGGCCTCATCGAGTATAGAGTCATCCAATCCTATTTGGACATCCTCCACCAGGGTAGCATGTTCACATCCATAAAAATATAGCAAATTTTGGTCAGAAAACATAAAGTTTCAGTTGTTTAAGATTCAATGGTTTGTCTTTTGTTATTCAATGGTGGGTCAGTTATGATTCAATGGTTTAGTTTATTATTATTTGATGGTTTACTATACTAATATACATTCCTAGAATGAACTTTGAGCTTAGCGGTCGAATCATACCTTGCTCGAGTCTTACTTTGCTATGCGTATAGCATCTTCCCCGATGCCATGAGTTGACTTTGCCATCCGGATAGTATCTTTCTCGTTACTTGAAACACCCATGAAGACCTCATCGGGTATGGAGTCATCCAATCATGTTTGGACATCCTCAACCGATGCAGCCTATTCACATTCACAAAAAACACAACAAATTTTAGTCAAAGAACATAATGTTTCAGTTGTTTAGGATTCAATGGTTTATCTTTTATTATTTAATGGTGGATTAGTTATGATTCAGTAGTTTAGTCTGTTGTTATTCAATGATTTATCTATTGGTTGTTGTTATTCAATGGTTTATAATAGTTTAAAATAGTTATTACCATGTCATCGGAGTTAGGGTCAACAGATTCTGTGGGCGAAGCTTCCACATCTACATGGGCAGCTTGTTAAAAAAATTCACAAAAAACATCAGAATCTAATTTTGAGTTATTTAGTATTCGATAGTTTATATTTTATTATTCAATGGTGCGACATATTATGGTTCGATAATTTTGCATATTGTTATTTGATAGTTTACTATGTTCTGCTAAAATTGATCAACGAGTTTAATGATTAATTAGTTATTACCTTGCTCATATCCTTTGTAAGCTCTCCGACAACATGTTCTTCCTTGACGTGTTCTTCCACATCCAATTCCACTTCTACTCTTTCCCCAGGTTCTCCCTATCTGCAAGCACCTTCATGATGGCCAACTTGTGGGATGTCATCATATCAATACAATATTGTATCCTGCCCAATCATTATTGTAGCTGTGAATAACATATGAATTAAGATCAAATATAGCTAATAAACATATAAAAGTGTTTAAATTATAACATATATAACTAATAACTTCATCGGTTGATAACTCTTCCCATTTAGGGATGTCGTTCCTAGCTTCCTCTACTTGCTCCACTTGCTCAAATTGCCCCGCTTCTTCAGCTCGCTCACCCTACTCAGCTCTATCACTTTGCTCAACTTGCTGGGTCGCAATAGTCAAGCGATATTGGACCATCAGGTTCATATTTTTAGAACATTTAATAATAGATGCTGAGCTAGTTACTGCCTGGGTACACTTGTTGTTTGCCTATTCTGCCACATACTTACACCAATTGTATGTGATAGTGTCTCTGAGTAGGTTGATATAACTATAGAACTGAGCGAAGACAAAGTCAGTCACTTGTGGGGCGAGAAACACCCAATCCATAAAGGATGTAATATTATGACCAATCTTTGTCTAGCACTAACCCCCTCTGCCCAAATAGCACCTCTTTCAATTCACTGAAAGAATGCTTGGATAGCCTGATGTTGTACCTTCCTAAGAATTATTCACAACACTTGCTTCGTCCTTGTTTATTAAATGTATCCAACTCTAAGTCAATGTCAATTTGCCTAGCAGGGAGTCCGTATAGCTTCTCCACAAAGTTTGAAGTAACAAACATAAACTCATCATCTGTTTGACAATCAAGAAGAAACTCCTCCAACTCAGAAGGGCGCATATCATCCTCCATAACATCTAATAGGTTTTTAAATCCAGCATCTCTGATCAACTTCACACGTTTAGTAGTCCTTTCGATCATTTTTAATCCAAATAGGAGGTTATTCACCTCCATTAGTAGGCTTGGTCTCGTCGAACATGTATATGTTCCCGACATCTACATTACAAACACATGCAACAACAAACGGTTATGTTCAAACCATCGAATCACAGTTATCAACTATCGAATCACAACGTACGAACCAAGAGAATGAACACATACAAACTATTTAATCACAATAGTAAACCATCAAATGACAACATGCGACCATCAAATCACACCAAGCACACCATCGAATCACAACATGCAGACCATCGAATCACAACACGCAGACCATCGAATCACAATAAGCAAAACTGTCGAATCACAATATCAAACCATCGAATCACATCAAACCATCGAATCACAATAAGCAAAACCATTGAATCATCAAAAATAAAATACCAAACTATTGAAACAAGAACATCAAACACTCGAAAACAAAAAAAGGATTAACAGCTCAGAAATAGAAAAGCAAATGGCTCAGATGTAATTGACGACAAAACCCTAACCGGACCTACAGGAAAGTAGTTAACGACTGCTAAATAAATTAACAAAAAATCAACACGGCGGGGGGCATTTGAATGTGCTCACCTCACCGGTGCACTAAACCTCCCCACATGTTCCGTGTCGACGTTGTTTAACAAACACTCTGCGCTAAACCTTGGAAGAACCCCTAACACCTAACTAAGTAAGCGACAGATAAAACCTAGGTTGGAGCTATGAAACTTACCTTTAGAATGTGCTCTGTTCCGGTCGTCTTCTCTGTTCTCCATGTTCTCTCCGTTCCGATCATCTTCTCCGTTCTCCACGTTCTCTCTCTATCTCTCTGTCTCTCAATTCCTCTATTTTTCTTTAAACGCTTCTCCTCTGTAACTGCACGCACGTCTTTTCCTTTTTTTGTTTTAGTCATAATGACCAGAATACCCCCAATACTCCATCAGCTGATCCAGGCCGTTAGATCATTTATTAAGTTGTCCTTTCCTAATTTAAAGGCCCGGAAAAGGCCCAGTACAGTGTTGTAGCCCATTACGCGTGCAATACCAAATCCACGGCAAAAAAAAGCCCAAAATTTTTACTGTGTGGTAGTTGGACCAATTTTCAAACATTGACTTATTGTCACAATACCTATGTGATTTGCGATATGTTAGATATGTCAATGTTTTGGTGTTCCAACGTATACGCATATTTGATGCATTACAACCTTCCAAATTCTATAAGATTTTTTTTTTGTAAAATAAAATATTATATATATTGCTCGCCTGCATCCAAATTTAGTCATTATTCCAAATCCAATTTCAGGTATTTTATGGAAACTTATATGTACTTTATTGCACAATTTATTTATTTTTTGACGAATGCCACTCGCTTACCATCATTTTGATAAGGGCCGGACAACAGAAACCGCATCCAAAAGGGGCAAGTGGGATCAGAAGAAGGTTAACCGGTTATAGAACCCAGGCCGAGCCCAAAATTGAAGCAAGAAAAGAAAAAAGACAAAAATATATATTACGGGTGAGACGAAGAGAAGAGGAAGAGGAAGAGGAAGAGGAAGAGGTGGGGCCCGATGAACAACCAGCAGCAGCAGCAGCAATCGTCCGATGGAATCGGGAGGCACGAGGATGACGCTGCCCTCTTGGACTTTCTTTCCTCCCTTATGGACTATACTCCCACTGTACTCTCTCTCTCTCTCTCTCTCTCTCTCTCTCTCCTTTCAATTTTTCTATATATTATTGGGAAGGTGTGCCCTAACGATTGAATTGATGATTGGATTCCAACAGATACCGGACGAGCTGGTAGAGCATTACCTAGGGAAGAGCGGCTTCCAGTGCCCCGATGTCCGGTTGTGAGTTCCCCCTTCTTCCCTTTTTCTCTGATTTATAGTTTAGGGTTTATGTCTATTGAGCATCATTTGAATCGACCGAGGACGGAATTGGAATCGATTGAATTGCCCCCAGCTTGTGCTCACTTGGTACTGTTAACTTTGCAGGATTAGGTTAGTGGCGGTGGCCACTCAAAAGTTTGTCGCGGATGTTGCCAGCGACGCACTTCAGTATGTATCGTCTTCTTTTTTCTTTCGTTCGTGCCTACTAGTGTTGGTGTGAGGGTTGATCGATGTTTCTGTTCACCGTAGGCATTGCAAGGCGCGGCAGTCTTCAATTGTCAAGGACAAAAGGGATAAGCAGCAAAAGGTGCTGTCGTATGCACTTTTCCAGTCTCAGTTTTTTGTAGCTTACGGAGATCTCTTTCTGTGGTCTTAATTTCTTTTTGGTTGCAGGACAAACGACTTGTCTTGACGATGGAAGATCTCTCAAGAGCATTGCGAGAGGTAAACAAATGCATAATATTGAAAAAATAACTTGTTTTCTATTTGCAGCAATTTCAAATGTATTATGCCAACTAGCTTACATGATTGTTATGCAACTCGATGGATAAAGGCAAGGTTTTTGGTATTCTAGAAAATTGTTTCCTTCATTGGTTGCTATGGGATTAGATGCTGAATTTGTTTGCTTTCCCCCTGGATTTTAATATCTGTGGCAACAATAGTGATGGTCGTTGCCTGCCTCATGGTGTTGGAAAACGCCCTTCCGGTGACTTGGAAATTTTTTCCTGCTGTAGAATGTAATGTTGAACCTTCATCACCCTTCTGTTCATTTTGCATTTTGCTGCTTGAATCATATTATAATTTGTTTTCTGTAAAGTGTCAAAGCCAGTTCTTTATTATGGGATTACATTCTGTTCTGGTTTGATGCTATTTGAGACGCTCGGCTACATGACTAATGGAAGACGTAGTTTGTTTATGTAGTGAGAAAGTGGAAGTTGCTCACTCTGAATCACCTCCTTCCGAGAATGTAGATGGTAGATGTGCTTCTATGTCTAATATTTTGTCACCAATTCTTATTGACAGTATGGCGTGAATGTGAAGCACCAAGAGTACTTTGCCGATAGTCCATCAACGGGGTTGGATCCGGCTTCAAGAGATGACTGAGCTGAGTTGCTGTTTCTGGTGATGACTTTTCTCAGTTTCGATTGTGCCATAGAGTACATAACATTCGTGTGACTGTAATGAAATAACAGCTGTTGCTCTGTTGTTGACTAATTGCCATTTTCCCAGTTCTGTCGTTTAGTTTCCAATCCAGTGGAGTACAAATCGTGTACTGTTCCTGCACGCATCTTGGCAATTATGCAGATTCTGTATGATGAAAGGTTGAACAGCTTTCGCAACATTAAGTGCTTGATTACATTTTATTGTTGCCAACCTTTTATTGCTTGTTGATGATTCACTTTTGTCGATTATTGATATCATTCGTTAAGCCAATCCATGTTTTCCTTGGAAACCATCTAAAGATAGCTTCCTCGTGATTATATGACGAGATGCACCAGAGATCTTTCACATTTAGGGACATTGACCGAAATAATTGTGTGAATAAATCAATAGATCATGTCATCAGAATTCGAGTGCCCCTAGACCAGCAGCCAATTCAGTCAAACAAGAATTCTCTGCACGAGAGACTGCTTGAGAACATACCACTGATCAATTCAGCTCTTACTTGTTATGGACGCACCAGTGAAACATCCGAAGAAACTAATCGACTTTGGAGAGATAAATGTTCGTAGATCTTAGTGCATCTTCGATGTGCCTCAAGCGAGTGCATATATCTAAATTAATGTAACTGAAAGATGTTGTAACAACAGTAAATTGCGCAGAATGGAAAACTGGGAGAACATAGATGAGAAGCATCAGAGTGAAAATCATACAGAAAGTTGTAAATAGCTGCATTTCTCTTTAGCTGAAGGAAATAGACAGAAGCAGAATAAAGCAAGCAAAAGGCTAACAATGGCATCATTCACTACTTTGTGATAATCCTTTGGCTTTGATCAAGATTATATGTTAGGTATAGAAGGCAGCTTGAAAGCCATGCCATATTGTTTGGCACTATTGGCGCTTTGCTTCAAGTACAATTCCTGTGCCTTTCGAAGGATATAAAACTTTCCTAGAAGAGGCAGGAGGAGGAGAGAGAGGCAGCAGATGTGTATATACAACTTTCATTAGATGCTAAGGGCTACCCAAATACATGATTATTTGATTACAAAACTTTCCTAGCTCTGATGCATTTCATATACACCACACGATAATTTACAGCAGGTTTCGTGGTAAATGTTGTTCAAGACACTCTTTCAGTTTCTGGAAAGTGACGGGTTTCGAAACAAAAGAATCCATACCATTTGCGTAGCACTCTTCTGAACTCTCTGACAATGAATTTGCGGTCATCTGCATTTGCAAATCATGTATGTTTTAATCGGATGCTTGTATATATTCCGAAGGTAACGAAAAATGTTGCAGAAAAATCAGTCATTGATGCTTCTAGTAGTCTCAAATGATTGAACCAGTTAGAACAAAAACACATTCGAAGAAAGGTGCTCATGATGTTGGATGAGCTACATGAAGTTTCATGCTTTCTCTTGATGAGCTAGAGAAAGTACAAGAGCTTACCGCAATTATAGGGATTCGATTGGTAGGAGAAAAGGAAGCTGGGTTCATATTTGAAGTGCTCGAGTTGGATGAACATGGCTCGATTCCGGCCTCTAGAGCAGCATCCCAGTTGCCTTTTTCTTCAAAAGAACGAATCAATCTTGTAGCTTGTAGGCCATCCATAACAGGCATGCAGACATCCTACAGAATTGGTTCAAACGTTAACAAATATAAGTTCCTAGATTGCTGCAGTGAGATGTTGAAAAATCAATTTGGTTGGAAGTTAAGACACATGAATTACCATCAGAACGAGATCATAATGACGGTCTTGAAGTGCACGCACGGCTTCCACTCCGTTATTCACAACATCAATAGCATGGCCTAGCTGCTTCATCATCGACTGTGTTACAATGACGTTGATCTTGTTATCTTCTGCAAGGAGGATCCTGGGTTTCAACTTTGGTTCCTGCAGACTTGGCCTGCTTAAAGATGAACTCTGCTGGTCACTTTTTTCATCTTCTTGACTTGTATTCGGTTGTTCAATGTCTTCTTCCATTACAAATATGTCTTTGCTTGCCTCCATTTGCTTTGTGGAATCATTAGCAGGATTCTGCAGATTTCTATTGATATCATGATGACACTGTTTGCTTCTACCAAGTATAATCTCACGGTCTGATCCCGGGCTATGACTGACGGAACTTTCAGGTTCTGATGTTGTCCTATCAACTTCAATCATAGAACAGGCATCTTCAACTGAAGTGGACTCTTTTGGTCTACCATTGCTAGAGGGAAATGAATAAGCCTCCTCCTGGAATCCATTTGGTGTGTTGCTATCAGTGTAATTCATGTTATGTACAAGCAATTTCTGACTCCGGGAAGATCCGTTCGAGGAGAACAGGTTGCCTAAAGTGCGAGGATGGAACTGAAAGAAGCCAGCTGTTTCATCTTCGGTTGCGGCATCAGGATCAGCCATCTCAGATAGCTCATCAGGATCGTCATCGGAATCAATCACGGACGAAACCTTGTAAGGTAGCTCAAACGTGAATGTGGAGCCGCATTTTACCTTGCTAGATACGGTTAGATGCCCTCCCATCAGCTCAACCTAAATGCACAAAAATTTCAGAAAGCAAGCTTGTTGCTTGATAGACAAAGGGACAGAGTTTCAAGAATCATTACTAAAGCTTCCCCAAACACAACTACAGTCACTATGAGAGTGATAACAATATACTAGTGAAACATACCAGTTGTTTACATATTGCAAGACCCAACCCTGTCCCACCATACTTGCGAGCATGATCCGCACTTGCTTGCATGTACTTCTTGAACAATGTAGGTATCGCATTTTCTGCAGCGGGATTTAAACAATGGGGTGAGATGCTACGTGATGTGGTTCTACTTGAACTGGCAGCCAATAAATCAAGGTACAAAAAATAGAATGCTCGTATCAAATGATTTATTCCTCCATGTGGGCACTTCACCTGGTATTCCAATTCCTGTATCATAGACTTCGCATCTAAGCCAAACTAATGTCTCCGAGTAATAATGTTCGTCCTGTCTATGTCCGTCAATTTTTCTTCCATTTGAAACTGGAGTTTCAGGTTCGTCGGTGGCTGAATGTTCATCGTAGGCAATCTCCCCTTGATGTCTGCAATATGGGCCCTTTTGATCATCGGCCGTGTGAGATGGTGGAGTAGATTTCTGTTCTTTCAGATTGTTCGTAGCAGTAAGATCTGCAGGCGGCTTGCCATGGTCTACCGCATTCACGAGATGCGGATTTGATACCACGTAAAGGTTTATTCCCACTCTCCCTTGATGAGTGAACTTTATTGCATTGCTGCACAAAGCATAAAAAGGTAAGAATTCAGAAATCCTCGGAGGGTCTCACTCATAAATGTCCCTAATGGTTAACACGCCACAAAATTGTTCAGAAATGTAATATACCTGATAAGATTGGTGAGAATTTGGCGAATCCTTAGAACATCACCAATGACCTGTCATAAACACGAAGTGCAGATTAATAAACAAGTCTTAGACATGTATGAATCCACCAAAAGCTGCACGCTCACCTCAATTGGGACGTCATCCGCTATATGCCCTTCTAATGTTAAAACTTTTTTCAACGACGCAGCAGATGTTTGGAGGACGTGCTTGACCACCTCCCTTGGACGAAACTTTGTTGCTTCCAACTTCATAACTCCTGACTCGACCTTGGAAAGGTCAAGTATGTCGTTAATAAGCTGAAGTACCAAGTCTCCCGAAGAAATCATTACATTTAACAGCTGTCTTTGATCGCGGTTAAGGATTGTGGTCGAAAGAATCTCGGCCATGCTAACAACTCCAGAGAGAGGGGATCTAATCTCATGGGACATAGTCGCTAGCATCTGTTTAGCTCGCATCGTCTCATCTGTACAAGTGTTAACAAGGTGAGTATTAGTACCAAGGGAAGTACTTTTCTGCTGCCAACCTATCTATGCCAAATGATCAACCTGTTATGTGAATAGTCTTATTCAGTTCCGTTTCTTTCGCTTTCTGTACAGCTATCTCTTCACGGAGCTTGAACATTCTCTCCCTTTTTCTAACCTGTGCGAAGTTAAAAACATGAATGCTGATTTCGTTAAGGAAATGATATAATGATTAAGCGAGAGGAGAAATTTGTTTACCTGATCGGTAATTTCCATTCCCATATAGTTTATGCCAATGGTTTCCCCTGACTTGCTGAAAACAGGTGTTACATAAATGAGAAAAGTTTTCAGGCCAAATAACGGTGTATCAAATGTGATTTCCCTCTTTGCGGCTTTTCCTTTTTCCATAACTTCTCTCTTAAAGTCCTCGGATTCCTTGACACCGACCCCGGTAAAAATTTCGACATCTCTTTTTCCCAATATGTCCTGGAAATGCAAATTGTCAATATACTTGAAGCTAAGAAGTAAACAAACTCTCAGCGGTGCCAATGGTATAGGACATCTTACATTCTCTTGCAAACTTGGGAAATGGTTGTAGATGAAGCGATATCGCAAGTCCTTATCCTGAATCGAATTAACACAAAAAGCAAGACGGAATCAGCATGAAACAAGTGGCAGTAGAAGGTCCGACATCAGAAAGCAGAATTTTCATGTAGATATGCTGCAAAATTCTCCTGTCATTATGTACCTGATGGCCCATGACGACCGGCGCATTCTGGAGTATAAAGTGCAAGAAAGTGTCGGCTCTTTTTAGCATTTGGGACATCTCTTCCACCGGAGAGGACAACTTCTCAAGATCTTTTATGCTCTCCTGCAGCTTCTCCATGAGCGCCAGCTCTCTGTGCATACTCTCTTCCAGCAGCTTCTCGAAATGCAGGGCTCGCTGTTTCCAGTAGCCAACCGTGTCATACTCGGCATCAATCTCTTCGCTCTTGTTTCGAACAACTGTACCACTTCTCCTCTTTGGCGCAGTTTGACAAAAATCCATGACGACCTCATCCAGAATCGAAATCGGACGCCTGTTGCCTTCGTAGCTCTCCTCGAATCGGAAATCTTCCAATATCTCCAGCTCCTTGAGCTCGACTTCCTCCTTCTGTTTGTTCAGAATGTCGAGCTCCTCCCTCAGTAACCGCGCTGCATTCGCCTGCCGATACTCCCAATTCTTAACGAGCGACGCCAACTGGGACGTCCCTCGATCCGTGTAGTCAGTGAGCTCCATAAGATGGTGGAAGTCGGCAATGGTGGGCTCGTCGGCGATGTCCACCTCCTGCAACATGTCTCGCTCCCCTCCAGGCCTCTCCACGTTATACGGTTTCTCGCTCTCGATATCCTCGGGCCACATTGAAGGTAACACTTCAATGTCCATGTCTTCGGCTTGATCGTTCTCCATCTTAAAACCGGTTGAATGCCAACTCACATTCCAATTCAATCTAACCACCCTTTATGCCCCCAATTCACCTTGAATTCCCTCCAACCGGAATTTCCAATCTGCAAATGGAAGAAGAAAAACTAAGATTTCCGATTATTTCCCAAAACAGAGTATCACAATTTCCATAAGTCAACCAAAACAGTTTGAAGTCAAAGTTGGGATTAGCTAACTCGACTTCTGTTAGAATCTCATTATCCATCCCGAAAACTCGAGTTTAACAAGTGGAGTTAAATTCAATTTCGAACTAAGTCATTATACTCTCATTACAAACCTGATGATCCGGACAAAATCATACGAGGAAACGTAGAAAGGAACAATTATTACTAAACTAACCTCGAAAGCAAATGCCGGAACAACACAGAACAACAACAAACACCACCACCTTTCTGGGTTCTCTCTCTTCTCTAGATCTGACTCTGAGGAATATCCAGCAAGCGGAAGCTAGGAGACGCGACGAGGTCAATTCTTTCAATTATAAATACTATAAAAGAAAACACGAAAAAGGGAGAGGCTTTTAAAATAATTAGGAGAATGGGTTTGCTTGCATGTGAATGAGTTTAGTTTAGATGAAGAAGAAGAGAGAGAGAGAGGGAGAGAGCCCCGAGAAACGAGAAGTTGGTTTGTTTAGACACAGCCCCATGTGCACTTGGATGTCAATTTCTCCATTATTATTCTATAATATAATTTGCATAATTTATTTGTTTATGGTTTTATCAGTTTCGTTGTTATTGATTGATACGCCGAGGAAGGAAGAGGAGACACGGAGAGAGAGAGAGAGAGAGAGAGAGAGAGAGGGAGGGGGTTGTTGTAGTTGTTTTTTTTAAATAGGAGAGGGACGGAGGGAGATAGAGAGGGGGTTTTCTGTTGCTTGCTGTTCCCCGCCTTCTACTGTTCCTGTCTTCGTGGGCTGTGACGTGGCGAGTTTTGTGTATTGCACTCTCCCTCGTGGTACCCGACAAATATAGTAGAATATCCGGGAATTGATAACATCTAATAAATTTTTTTTAAATTGATAAAAAAAATTAATTTTAAGTTAAGATTAGTATAAAAATGTGATAACTATTTTAGTATCATTAAAAATTTCTAAAATATTAGTAGTAAATTTATATCCTAATTTTTGTATGCTTTGATATTTTTTAATACATACATATATTGTTATATATTTAACGAATTTTATAAATATTTTGAGGCTCTATATTTGTATTAAAAGTGTTTTTTTGAATATCATTATTTATCTTCTCAATTATTTTTAAATAGTTTTTCTAATTGGTATCTAACCAAATATACAGTATTTAAATAATTTTATAAGTCAAAATTTGATTTCAATATAATTACGTATTTCAAAATTTGAATTTATATTTTTGGAGAAAAAACATAAATGTGTATTATGTGGTAAACTCTCTAAAATAATATTTTTCTATATTACTTTAGAGAGATTTTATTGTATTGTGAGAATTTCAAATTATAATTTGTTACATTTGATGTTACAAAATTTATCATCAAAAATTTTTATGGAAAAATTTATGCTCCTGTCGGCGAAAATGATTTTTTGAAATATGTTTTAGTGCAATTTTTTTATCGAGATTGTAAAATAGTTTTCGGTGAAAAAATATGAAGATATAGGAAAAATAATTTTTTTATGAAATTTATCTAATATAAGAATTTGACTACCATTTTTGTACAATTGTTTTTTTTAACTCAAAAAACTACCCGGTAGTGCATGACGTGCACCACTATCATAACCATTGAATTAAATTTTGATTAGTTGATTTGGTACATATAAATACTAAATAATTTTAGAAAATTGTAACCTAGTACACTAGTTCCACTTGAATACGAGTCAGTGCTACTGGACACCAGTGGCATATTCCACACAACGTAAAAATCTCAACTATAGGTCGGCGCCTGATGACATTTTGTAATATCAATGCTTATGTAAAGACATTTTTGCAACTTATTATCGTTACATTACGGTGAACTATTGTATTTGAATGATGCACCAATGTATGTCACGTTGTATATCAATATATGTCGTATTGTACACAAATTTATTGTACACCATTGTATCTCGTCAACGTGAAAACCAAAAATTCCCATCGATCCAACTCCATTGGATCTCCACGGTAGGATTAAACAAACGCTACCCCTCCTTATCTCTCAATGAACTAGCCTATTCAACCCCTCTATATACATGAGTCACATGTAACTCTGGATTCTGCAGTAGCTATTTACTGATATAAATGTAGATGCCATAAAGCATACGCTTAAAAGTATATCTTACAGCTTGACCAAAAAAAAAAGTATATCTTACAAATTTGATCCCAAAAAAAGATGTCCGGTCATTGGATGCGTAAAAAACTCCGGACATATGTATATATGTATATATATGTATATATGTATATACATATATTTATATACGAAGATTAGTTTGATGGTTGGATTCGACAAGAGACAAAAATAAAAATAAAATCGAACATGTATTCCCATAATTCAAATATTAACTGGGAATTTGCAAAAACATGATCAGGTTCAATTGATCATAATCATTAAAGCTGAATGTGGCTGTCCGTACTACCCATTGAATCTAGCTAAATTTTTCCATAGAAAATTGACAGTTGAGACTCGAATCTCAATTATTGTTGAAATTAACTGCTTGTTTTTAAAACTGTTATGCCCTCAACTTGGCATGTTAATTATTTTTGGTGCTTTGCAACTTGAGTATGTCTAATAATGTATGGATGTATCACCTTCAAAAAAATCATTAACAATTTAAATTTAGGGCAAATTACCCTATAGTCCCTAGTTTTTACATTATTCTCTTATTGGGTCTTTCTTTTATCATAAATGAGTAATTCGTCCCTGTTTTATTTAAAAATGTTTGTCTCTGGTCCTCACCGACCAAATCAGACTCTTTTTTTTATTTTTGTCATATAAAATGACAAAAATACCCTTACACAAAAGACAAAACAAAAAAAATTAAGAAAAACAAAAAAAAACCACCACCTTCATCTTCTCCGACGAGATTAACACCAAAGAAAAAATCACAGCAACTTACCCAACAACTTACCGTTCAACAAAACCAAAGAAAAAATTCAACCTTTACATATCTTCTTCTTTCCTCATCTCTAACCAAATCCCCAAATCAATGTCTCAAACTAGGCTTACGAGACCCAAATTAATATTTTATCAAACTAATTAAAATCTTCAGAGAACATGTATTTGTCAAACTCGTAGTCTAAGCTCCTCGTCTAGCAAAATCCTTCATGAAATCTAGGAGTTGGACGATAGGCTTTGGGTTGTCAGCCCATGGAGACTTTATGTGTCCAGAAGCACCGCGTGCTCTAAGTTCACCGGCAACCCTAGCCCAAGCTCCTTCAGCGCCGTGAGGTCCATCACCATCAGGCACGTCCCGTTTACCACTATGCTATCACCGAGGTGAACCCCCTAGAGAACGGTGCTGGCGCAGACCTTCAGATGGACGCCTTCGACTCTGGTGGTGTTGGCACTGGATGGTCGAAGGTCTGGGGCGGCAGAGGATGGGGCTCCAGTGGTGGAGATGGATCGGGACTGGGATATTAGGGATTGAAAATTGGAAACGGTTGGGAACAGCCTTGGGATGGGTTTGGTAGAGAGTGAGTCCATGGAATGGAGGGAAGGGACAACCATCGTTTTCGTGGCCGGGGACGAAGGCAAGCGGTGGGTGAGGTGGAGGAGAAGGAAACCAGATTTCTTTTTTTGGCAAGGGTATTTTCGTCTCTCCAGGTCGTTCTTTGCCTGGAAAATTTTTGATTTGGTCGGTGAGGACCCGAGACAAATATTTTTAAATAAAACAGGGACGAATTACTCATATATAACAAAAGAGGGACTCAATAGGAGAATAATGTAAAAACTATGGACTATATGGTAATTTACCCTTAAATTTAAATTAATCAAAAAGAACAAATACACTTCGCCTTTCTAGCTATATGGTCAATCGATGACCATGCTTGTAACGTTGTACATCACAAACTTAAAGTTGGATACATAATAATCTATCATAAAGTTTTCTCAGTTCATTAGCCTTGCCACCACGTTCTAGATTCCAAGAGAAAGGGGGAAAATATTACTTTTTTTCCCAACTTTGTAGAGCTGTAATGGAGCCGCTAAAACATTGAGAAAGCTCTGAAAATATTTGTATACCATGTTCAGTGGTATCAAGGTAGATTGAATATGTATCATGGTTTTTTTATTCATGCCATAAATGCCCACGTATATTCGTACAATTTTTGGTGCGATGTGACCATAATTGTTTTTGCTAAATGTATTGTAGAACACACACATGAAAAATGATAGTTGTTAGACTTAATAAAAAATGATAGTTGTTAGACTTAATATACAAGTTAAAAATTTATGTACTAATTAATTTAATGTTTTAGTTGTACGTGAATATTTCAAGCATAATAATTGGTTCGTGGTACCAAAATATTCAGTGGACTAATTTTTTATATAAATAGATTATATTCATAAAACAATCTGTCAAAATAGCAAGTAATTACACTTCATCGTCAAACCTAATAACTATTACTAGTTAAAGGTAACATAGAATTTTACCTAAATAAAACCACCTTGAAAATCTAGTACCTAACTTACTCATAAAACTAATAATTAAAGTTTGAATAACATATAAGTTTTGAATGATGGAAGAATCTCGAAGTAAATTCAGTGTTCAATAGAATCTCCGCATCAATTGTTGATTCATCGTTGTGACGATGTGAGCGACAAAATTAATGAATCCATTAGTTGGAAAGACATGGTGCGACAAATTGGTCGACTTCTCTGAAAAGGACGGTCGATGTATATATAATAATTGGCTAGTGAAGTAGAACAACTAAGCTACCTTGTTTAATACTCTCTTTCTTCTTGCTATTGGACTTTATCTATGTTGCAATTTGCCATGTGACACACTTAGCTCGGTCTCTCTAAGGCCTATGGAAGGAAAAAAAAAAAAGGCAATAAAGAGTAATGCAATTATGTGAAAGACTATTAATTTAAAATGTCACCCTATATTAATTTGACAATTATTTCATGGTTAATTTATTGACCAAGTCATTTACTCATTGCAGAGATCCATGATATGAAGAAAATTTATGAAAGCCATCAACCAAGTTGCAAGCGTACGTTTAATTCGATTATTTAAAGGTACAGCCTCAGTTACTTTGGGAGATGGATTAATCTTGTACGAATTATTCATTCTCTAGTCATTGCTTAAAATACGAGTCCGAAAAAGGTGACAAATAAAACGAAATAGTATTTTAGTATTAACTGATTGTTTGGACTTTTATAGCGCAACAGTAAAATTACTTGAATTGATTTTTTTATCTGAAACATTTAGAAAGCAAAGCTATTTAAAATTAATATTAGTTTCATTTTTTCCATTATCTTAGATAGTCGATAATTTGATTACGCACATAGAATTTACGGACCACTAATATCATTAAAATAATTCATATGAATACACATTATTTAAATTAAATTGAAAAGTTGCATAAGAACGTCAAATCTAACAAATGATATTTTTTCTACGTGTCTAATGGTTTTTCAAATTTCAGATGTTATTTCACCGACATTAGCCCTCTAGCATTAAATTTATTTCTGCTCCATACATTAAAAATTACTTTGCTATTCTTCATTTTTCCCTTTCATTGAGTTCCAATAATAGCTGAAATTATCAGATTAATATAGCTCCACTTTCAGACAGATAGCTTAATGCCTTAATGGCAACAATTGGTTTATTCATTTTTTTGGGTGGGAAATTGGTTTATTCATTTTGTCCTTGTTGGTCGATGGTACGTAACGTAGATGCACAATGTTTGTCGTTTGAAAAAAAAAAGGATACGAGTTTAAAGGAATTGGGATCCGGAATTAAGTTAATTTAAATTCTATCAGGTCTAATTTGTACATAATTTTTTTAGATTTTTTTTAAAAATTTATCAGACATGCACCTAAATCTTTCTAATAAATTTTAACATGTGAACTAATTATTCTATTAAAAAACATATCTTAATAATTAAAACTCAAATTTATGAAATTTTGTTTTTCTAGTTGAGTAATGTTAAATCTAGGCCCTTTCTAATGTCAACACATTCCCGAAAACACACAGACGTGTACACTGTACACCGTTGCTTGGTTAAATTTATTAATCTCGACGAATGTCAACTTGTGATTGTTTGGCATTCTTATTTAATTCAGACTTCAGAGGATTCCAACACAAGAAAAAATAAACTATTGTTGGAGAGCCAAATTGGTACTGACAGGTTATTAAAACTGACCAACAAAGCTAGCCTTAAAACTTTATATTTAATTCGCACGATGCAACTGGTACTAATTTAGTTGAGGAAATGATAAAAGATCAATCCAATTGGTTTCCTAAAAAATCAATATAAATGTAAGAACATGTGCATCGACAGCGGACAGTGAAAATTGTCTCATGGTAACCGCCATGCAATTATATTTTTTTCTGTTGGATTAGATGCTCATATTTTAATATTTAAATGTAATTTTTTATGCCATAATTTTGCCAGAGTATATAAACCCTGCATCTGTTAAAATTTGACAATGTATTATGCGGTTATGTTCACATTTAATTATTAATTCTTGTCAAATTTTAGTATTTTACAACCCAATTTCTAAAACAATATTAGATAAATTATATATATACATATATAACTCCAAAAAATGAAACTCGCCGTCAGAAGGTTAATGATAAAAGAATTTCAACCCACTTATGGAGTGGGTACGAGTTGTAGGGATTTTATTATTATTTTAATTCCATTTTTTAAAGAAAATGATAGTCATAAAAAAATGGGTAATGTCCATAGCTATTTACAGATCAAAACACCCAAAGGACCTCCCTCAATCGCAGAAACAAGCTCCCCCTTAGTCAAAGACAGAATCTAAATAAATGGAAAACACCTTGCCCCGGCCAAGTTCTTAATATAATTTGATTATACTAGTCATTCTTTGACACCAAAAAACGATGATATGATAGAGAAGTTCGTGATTGTAAGTCTATCAAAGGCTTAAAACATAACCTTTGGAAAAAAATAATGGACATTCGGAAGAGAAAAGTACCCAGACCCATTCAGTACGTTTTTGAAAGAAAAAAAGGGGGCTATTAGGCTAATTAGTACCGTCGTGTACTTAACCTCTCAATTTTTTTTTGCAAATCATAGCAGCTTAAATGATTTTTTAGAATAATTAAATAAAAGCTGCAAGATTGGCTAAATAACAGAGTTTTAAAAAATGCGGTCTAACTGGTAGTCTGACTGGTCGAACTGCTACTCGGCACCAAATGCATACTATTTTTATCAAGAAAGACACTGATCTTGCGGATCGGACAAAATCTGGTCAGACCGAATGATTCGCACGAAAAATTCGGTCCAACTAAATGGTTAGCACATAAATTTGGTATGATTATATATATTTTTTTACCTATTGTGGTATTATTAGTTTATTACATAAATTATTTACCCATATACTTATATTTCAAAAAATTGCAGAAAAATTAGAGAAAAAATTAAATTCGTTCAATGGTTAGGTTGGTCGAACTGGTTGACCCAAAAGTCAGACCAAATTCTAGGTCGGCCTCTGAGTCATTTCTGAGATCCCTACTAAATAAGCAACCTCGACAATGGGGTAATTTATTAGAGAAAAATTAAATGAGTCATATTGATTCGAGATTAGAGAGAGAGAGAAAGAGAGAGAGATAGAGAGGAGTGATGATGTCACTCCATTGATGCATACAATTTTCTATCTATTAAAAATCTTTTATAATAATTCAAAAAAAAACATAAATTTCTCTTGTGTTACAACCTATTTAAAATGATATTTTTTTTGTGATCTTACTAATATCAATTTAAATAAATTTACAGTAATACAGGTTTTTTAAGGCTCTCTCTTGATTATAGCAAATGCACCAACTTTTCCAATAAAATTAGCAACCTCGTTTCACGGCTGTAGATCCAAAATGAACAGTAAATTACGGTGCAAGTTGACGTTTCTCGTTCAATTCACTGGTTTAGAATCTGCAGGTTCATGCACGACTAGCCAAATATATTAATAAGTTTGTACGAGTAGTAGAAATATTTCTCAAATAAAATTTGAAATTGTATGCATGAAATAACAATAGGGAAGTCATTGTTAAATAGGATTAGAGAACTTTGAATAACAACTATTTTTTTTTTAAAAAATATGCCTGCCGTAAACAAAGAATGGGTTTGATGGGGGTATTTATAATTTTGCATCGCTATTTCGTAGGTATTGCCGATAGCGTCGGTTTTCAGCAAAACAACGCTTAAACTTTCAAAATTTATTATGAAGAAATTCAGTACAAATTTTCTAACTACGTTATATCTATAAGAAATAAAATATATTTCTAAAAAATTGTCCTATAGAATATCTTACACAGAGACGTGTTCTTGCTTAGGCAGTCCAACTTACGACAACGAGACCTCACAATGCTTCAATCGTCTCCCTTTCTTTCCAAGGAAAAGCCTTCACCAAAACGTGGGCTCCCATTTCGACAGTAGACTGGGCCACGTGCGTCCGCCAAAAGGTTGGTTTAAAAAGTTAAATTAAAAGGAAAATATATTAAGAAATAGGGACCAATAAACTTTCTTTTAGAAATTTAAAATAATCAGAGTCGATATAATTCGGTTTATTTAAAAGGTAATTATTTTATTGGTGTTTTTTTTCATTTGATAGGTCCATATCCAACAATTTTTAGGAGAAATTAAATCTTTCACTTAAACCAACTCTAATAATCTTATAAAAATTACATCAACTGTAATGTATCAATAAAATTTACATGGAATGATACGTTTATTTTTTTGAAAAGCTAAATATTGTATCAATTCCTTAAAGATGTTACACCCAAATATACTGAGTGATACATAACGCGTAAGCATATACTAAATAATTTCAATATCATATACTAGCCAACACCAAGCTATTACCTCATTCCCCGTTCTCAGAAGAGATTAAACATCTCGCAATCCCTAAGGGTAGACTATTAAGTACCTAGACACATCGAGATCGCCATTTAAAACACCTACTCTTTGCAACCGCTTGTTCAATGAGCAAAATCTCCACTTTTTCAAACACCTCGTGCAATCTTCTTGACCGCCTTCAAAGATACATTTAATTTATAGAAACGTAAGTACTCTTATTAGAAGGAGCGACGAGAATTTTGTATTTAAAAATTAGTATATATTTTTTATAAATACACTAGGTAATTTAATTTTGTGGGAAGAAAGAACTATAGTGGAAAGTAGACCAAACCAAAAGGGCCAAATCCCAAAACCACGGATGTTTTCAGGTAGTGATCATGCCACTTTAACGACTGGAGGACAAAATATAGGCAAGGATATGGTCCCATCTCTGATCTCTCTCGTATGATCCGATAATCCGATCAATCTTTTTCTTTGGAAATCTAATCTGATGCACTCCGGCAAGTCCATAGTTTTTCTCTTCTAAATTATCAATAAATTACAAAAGTTAGTTAAATTTCAGCCATTCGCTGTGGCTGCACCGATGCTTAACTTACGTGGATAACCATGCTGCCTTATACTTATTATTACTTAGTTTATGTGGTAACAATCTCATAAAAGATATTTTATTTTCGTATTTTGGACTTATTAAAATAGTGTTACTATACGCTTTAGGGCATCGGTAAATGGGGCATTTCATTTTCCATAATCAGAGTGCATGGCGATGGTGGACAACAACATTCCGGGTTTTCTTGCTTAGCTTCCTAATATGGCGGGGCCCTTTCTTTGCATGACAATTAAGGGACAACTAAGTTGCATGTCTCTTTCGTATCCAAGCTAATTATAGCTTTTTTTAAAAAAAATATCATTTGCCTTTCTGCTTCCCTTTATGGACCTTCCTATTCAAAACAAAGGAAGCATCAGTTCTATGCATTATAAAAAAAACAACGGGTCATCAGAAGACCAACTTCCTGCTTAATTAATTTTTGATGTCTTCCATTATTTTCACCATTTTTTAAATCATATGTTAAATGACAATTAAATCTCTTCGCGAGGAATGAAAAGGGAACATTAAGTTTGTGTGTTTGGTGTCTACGACGTGGTAATAAATTAATAAAAGGATAAAGAAGCTAGAACTACCTAATTCGGAAAATCGCGAACTCATTGGAAAAAATCTATATTAATCAAAAGGCAAACACAATGGCATTAAAAATTGTTAGCCTAAATTTTCATATTTTTAAAATTTTATTCAAGTCAATTCGGTTATAAACTAATTAAGATTTATGTATTTCTAGTTAAAACAGAAATATTCCGAAAGCCAACTTCTCCATAAACATAAAAAACTTTCCCGTAAATCCAGTCGGGGAGTTAATGGCCTGCAATATGTATTGGTGAATGATTAATATTTCGTAATTGCAAGTTGCAAATAGCACCCACCTTGAAACTTAATTAAATGGCAGTCCATTCCCTAATATCAGGGGATTGTAAGAAGATGCAACTCTTTTGTTAGTGCTTCAAGCTCAAACATGGACCATTAGAATTGATCACTCTCCACTCCACATTTCCCAACACCAAATAAATATCTCTAAAACAATTGTTTCTTTTTTCCTCTGCTCTTACTTCTTACAGAAAAATGTTCAAAAGTCCAAGACACTGAGATGGCCCGCGATGCGTATCTAATCGGAGAATGGGCCTCGGCCCATGATAATACCGGGCCTTAAGAAAGCCCATCTGAGCCTAGAATCGTGGGAGAAAAACCACGACGAGTGACGAGACGCGCACATTGCAAAAAGTGGGGGAATAATGTCGTCGGTCGGACAACCAACTCGAAATCACCCGGTCACTTACGCAAGGTTGTAAAAATTGGAATCCTAGTAAACATAGTTTGGATATAGAAAAACATGTCGATCGTTTGTCTCAAGAACCATTTAAAAACAGTTCGATGATTTAAAATCTAATAAATAAGGAAGTTTAAAAGACACTTATCATAAATTCTTGTAAATTCTTAACATATATGTTGTTTATTAAAAACATTACTTTATGTTTGAGACCAGATTGTAAAAAGATAAAAAAAAAAAGAAATTATGTAAAAAATGTAAGTTTAATATATGCATTTTATTATTATAATATCATATTCAGATTTTTATTTATAAATTTATACTTTCGGCCTTAAAAGATTTACTCGATTCCGGATTCCCCACCTGCGCGAGTAGCAACATCTGGATCGTTCCTTGCCGTGTAAGAAAACCAAAATTAAGAAAAAAACCACTACAACATTTTAATCATGAGATATGTATGGAACAAGAACAATAACAAGAGAGAGAGAGAGAGAGAGAGAGAGAGAGAGAGAGAGATTACTAAACAGGAAACAAATATAAATTAAATACCCAAACCCTAAATTCGCCGTACTACTTACTCTCTCCCCTCTCCCAATTACACGCCACGAACCCTAATTAAACCCCCCAATTCCCCTCGGAACCCAATCGCATCGGTTTGTAATTAGAATCGAGGAGGATACATGCGATCGGAGGGGTGTGGCCGGGGCGAGGAGAGAGCGAGCGAGCGAGAGATAGATGCATGTCGGGTGGTTTGAGGTGGATCCGAGTTGGCTTCTGAAGGCGATATCGACTCTGTTTGTGGTCGCCGTCGGAATCGCCTACGTCGTTAAGAGTATCGCCGCTAAGTACTTCGAAGTCGACACCAGCTTCGAGGGTTCCGGTCGGAGTCGGAGGGACATCATGCCCGGACCGGACGCCGACGCCTGCGCCGTGTGCCACGAGCCCGCAGCAAAGAAGAAGTGCTCCCGTTGCAAGTCCGTTAGATACTGGTATGTTTCTGATTATAGCTGTTGCGTTCTTTTTTATTTCTTTTTTTTTGTCTGTGTTGATCGATTGGATTGATAGGGAAGGTTGGGGATTTAGGTTGAGCGATTTTTTCTTCGCCAAGTTGCAATTTTTTTTTCTATTCGGAATTGGTTTTGTAACTCGTGGTGTTTCTTCCAGCTCGGCCAAGTGCCAAGTATCACACTGGAAATCGGGCCATAAGTTGGATTGTAAGGAGGCAAGCGAAGTCAATGCAACTCCTAAAGTTGAATTCAAAGCCAGGGACAAAAGTTTTTCTGGAATCGCACTTGTTCCCGTCAGCGGGAGCTTTAAATCGACCAAGAAGCCCCAAGATGTACTAGCTCTCTCTTTCTGTTTCCCCCTTGGGTCGACTATGTTATTTCAGTGTGACTTAATTCAGAATTTGGGGCAGGGCAATATTAGCTGACACTTTATACTCACGTCTTAGGTTCTTTTCCCGTACGATGAATTCATCAAACTTTACAACTGTGACATGGCAAGTTTCCCTCCGTGTGGGCTGTTAAATTGCGGAAACAGGCAAGTTCTTATATGCATCTTCTGTTTATGACTTATCTTTTATGCATAGAATGCATAACTTACTGAGCTATTTGGTTCTTTTTTAATCACAACTTTTTTTTTCCAGTTGTTTTGCTAATGTTGTCCTGCAATGCTTGACGTACACAAAACCACTTGTTGCATATTTGTTGGAGAAAGGCCACCGCAGAGAATGTGAGCTTCGATTATGTGATTGACATTTCTTTATGACTGGAACTTGAACATGTCTCCATCTTACAACACACTGTTTAACTATCCAGGCAGGCGCAACAATTGGTGCTTCCTTTGTGTATTTGAACAGCACGTCGAAAGGGCTAGTCAAAGTTCTCAAGCATTTTCTCCGCTGAACATCCTCTCTCGCCTGCCTAGCTTTGGTGGTAATCTTGGCTATGGAAAACAGGAAGATGCTCATGAATTTATGAGGTTTGTTGCCATCAATCTTCTTTAATGGAATTTGAAATGGAAAAGAGAATGAAATTGCCGTTTTTCTTGTTGTCTAAAGGTGATTTACTAATTGATAAAGATCACATATTTGGTCCTTTTTCCAGAATTGTTGTTGATACAATGCAATCGGTGTGTCTTGATGAGTTCGGAGGGGAAAAGGCCCTGTCTCCTGCTTCTCAAGAAACTACTCTCATCCAACATATATTTGGTGGACAACTTCAATCCCAGGTTCTAAAATACTTGCAATATGTCGTTTAAGCTCTTGTACTTAATTTAAAGAATGAAACCATGGACCATTACTCTGGATTTGTCTGCTCCATAACTCTTATGCCAAAGAAGGGGAAACGTGCAAGAAAAAGGCATTAAAAGTTTCTGGACAATCCAAGAGTGAATGCCATTAGTTGACTCTATTTTCCATATTCATGCTTATAACTTAGAAGGGGGACGGGATACTAGCTTGCCTGAAAATTGTTGCCTTTGTTTATATTTGTTACATGTTTTAGGTGATATGTACAAAATGCAGTAAAGTCTCAAATCAGTTGGATAATATGATGGATTTGACTGTGGAGATTCACGGTGAAGTAGAATCATTGGAGGAATGTCTTGACCAATTTACAGCCAAGGAGTGGCTTGATGGAGATAACATGTACAAGTGTGATGGGTATGTTTGCTATATTCTTACATCTTTGTGATGCTAGTGTGACAGCATCACGCACGTTGTCCCTTTGTTGGATTTACAGCTGTGGGTCACCTCGATCTTTGTCGCAGCTATACCTTGAAGTCCCTTGTCAGTGCTAGTACTTTTTCTTTTGCACTTTGCAATAGATGTTGTTTATTTGACTAGTGATGTGAGCTTGATTAGTTTTCTTGTAAATTACATGTTAGTATGGTAAGAAAAGGTAACTTGAAAATTATTTAGAGAAGATAGTGACCAGGTATTCCCGAAATCTTAATGGGTGTAGCATGGATGAGATTGTCGAACATAAAGAGATGTAAAGTTGTGAATATGCATCCCTTGGTAGTCAACTTTCTGTACTGCTTCAAGGAAAAGGTTTCACGTTGTGCATTTGTAAATATGCTCATCTTCTTTTGTCTTTAATGCAGGTGCAAGGACTATGTTAAGGCATGCAAGCGCTTGAACATTAAAAGGGCTCCTAACATTCTTACTATTGCTTTGAAAAGATTTCAGGTAAGAAAATTCTGTATTTTAATAAAGCAATCTCAGTTTTTCGGCGCTTTTTGATCTTGTTGTCACCTGTTTTCTTTTCCTTTTGATGTTGATGTGCATGTGTATAGTTTTTAAAATTTATTCAATTCATATGCAGAGTGGGAGGTTTGGGAAACTTAACAAGCGAGTTACTTTTCCTGAGCTGCTGAATCTTAATCCCTATATGAGTGAAAATGGAGATGGGTCAGATATCTACCGGCTCTATGCAGTTGTCGTTCATGTGGACATGCTAAATGCATCCTTTTTTGGTCACTACATCTGCTACACTAAGGATTTTCATGGCAACTGGTATAGAATTGATGACTGCAAGGTAAAATTGGCAACTGGTATATTATTCCTATTGTCTTGTCTTCTATGGTTTTTGCGTTCATGCTAATATATGTTTTCATGGTGTTTTCGTGATATGTTTGATGTTTTATGTTCTCTCAGGTAACACGTGTAGAAGTGGATGAGGTCCTTTCTCAGGGAGCATACATGCTTTTATATAACAGGTTAGATTTAATATACGCTTCCAGCTCAGAACTTGTTTTGTTAGTTATGCAAACAATTTGTTAGAAGAATAATATTTCTAAATTCAATGAGTTTTTTTGAATGCTCTTAGCAAACTTTGTAGCCCATTTCCTGTTGGTTTGCTCCCTCTCTGTTGATTGATTCCAATTGTTGCACAGAATCTCTGTTCGGACGCCATACACCATATTCACCACACCTTCAAAAGAGGCCCAGTCAACATCAAATGGCTGCAGTTCTTGTGTGGATGAATCCGAGAATTGTGACTCATCTTTGGATCTATTAGCTGAGAAGATTTCTGATTCTCAAGGCGTGGAATGCAGAGATATCCAGGATTCTGAGTTCGTTGTCGCACCATACAGTTCAGATATTTCAAATGATATTCCTAACCCTGAAAATGGGTTCTCCTCTCACGTAAATTCTGAAGCTGCAAGGCCGTCTGCCAATGTCGATGCTTCTGGATCCTATTCTTTTCCTGAAGTTGAGGCTTCTAGCTTTCAAAATGTTGCATTACATAGTTCCTGTAATGGCAACCTAAACCGAGATCAAGGTATGATGAACGGACACGACAACGGCACTGCTGTCCCGATGGAGGTTTCAGAGGGTGAGGATGACCAGTCTGCTGAACCAACCTCCAACAATACGATCGATGTTCAGATGGATTCGGAGTTGGTCAATATCGAATCCTTCTCAAGTGAAGCAACCTCCATGAGATCTGGGCTGAAGCGTGAATCACCCTTCCGTGGATTGGATGTTGGCGACGGAAACGGAGCTAAGAGAGCTGAAGTATCGAATGGTTATTGATGATGAGTCCCTCCTGACTAATTGGTTGTTGATATTATTATTTTCTCGATGATCCCATCTTAAGTTGAGTTGGGATTTTTTTTTGTCTGGGGTTTCAGTATTTGGAGAAATCTCGGATCCTATTTGTAACAGATGAAGTTGAACTGGCCTGCCAAATCTAATATAACATCCAAGTACTTTGGAGGACCTTTATGTTGAACCCTTTGATTCAATGGAGTGATACGTACAACTCATATCTAAGAAGATGAATTTATATTCCACCAAAAAGAACAAAAGTTCAGTTTCAAAGATATAAAAAAATGAATTTTGTGAAATGCATATAGCGAGTATATTTAAAATTTTAGCTATTACAGGCTACTAATTTCAACATCGGTTCTGAAACAGTTTAATAAAGTCTAACCAAGGGTCCAACAGTTGACCTTTCATTACAATTTTTTTTATCCTATTCTAATACCTATTCTATTACAACATGCCAAGAATCGAACCCTGGACTTCTCAAACCCTTTCTTACCCTTGTGCTGTTAGACCAAAGGTCACTTAGCACCTTTCATTACATCTTGAAACAGTGTTCAACTAATTCTACATAAAACATGATCATAAATGTCTTGACCAAATATATGCATGCATACTTCAGACATTACAGCAGGGCACTGAATTTATCAGCAATTACTTCCACTTTGCAGGATCAACTCTTGCTCACAGCTGTTTCAAATGGATTTGTTGAGGCATTAGATATTTCACAAAATTGGGAGTTTGTACGATCCTACTTGCCAACACTCATGGAAGAAAAACATTGGTGCAAAAAGAGCTATTTGAGTTTACCTGTGACCTTCATTACAGGGGTTTTTCCATTTTTTATGAGTTGGAACTTGAGTACATCCCCATGTTTGAATCCATTAGCCCTTACCACATTCACCCAACCACGTCCGAGAGTTGCCGGTCTTGAGTCGTTGGTAAGCGACACCTCCCAAGATCTCCCTCTTCCATCTTTAATGACCATTTTACCGCCTTTGTGCGTTAGCCCATTCCTATTGGCAAATGACTTGCGGATTATCTGCGTAGAAGTACTCTTCAATAATAGCACGGTAACCAAAAGTGCAATCTACAATATTATGAATGCTATAATTATACTTACAAGGCCACGGTGGATATTAGATTTCTTGAGAGAGATGGTAAAATTGTTGTGTCTCAGTTCAACCTGCTTCAATCTGTTCATACACTTCCTTGACTTCGACCCTTGAAGAAAACATTAAACAAGTAATAAGGTCGTGAACTGCTAAAATAAGTGACACTATTTATTAACACTTTTTTCATTTCCATTTTCAAGAGACTTGAAATCTTTTAGTTAAACCGAAACATCACAATACTACTAACTAAAAGTTGGTATATGCTAGGATGTAAGGTAAAGTTGATATAGAGATTCGTCACCGTTTGATTGCTCATGATGAAGTTGGAATTGAACAATTTTTTGTGTGTTTCGGGTGAGCATGAAAGTGATAGAATCTCCTTCCTTCAGACCTTGGGTTTTTGAGTAATTCTTCCACCCGCATATAATGCCCAGTTGATTATTTGGTGCATTATATGAGAATTTAAGTCCTCGAAACTCTTTGCCAGATGGATCAAGTAAAATAACTTCTGCCTCTAATCGTGCATGAAGCTGATTGATTCTTGAAAAGGAAGACGGAAAATTCTGAGAAGTAAAGGTTGTATTATTAGAGTCGAAGACAGAAACGTGTCACAAACACACAATAGCTACTTACCAAACTAGTACCGATCACATGAGTGCTTGCCAAGTCCATTGTAAAACTTGGGTAATCTTCTTCGCTGTATCCCCAACGTATTTTTCCTAGTATAATAAAACAAAAAATAATACGATTATGAATTATATATGCTTAAGTAACTAGTTATGCCGAACCAAGAGAAAGATAAAACAGTTGTATTATCAAAGTTCGTTCGCCTATTATATATTCTCTTAGAGGTGTTTTTACAAATATCATTTTTATTCATTAAATTTATTTCCGTATTGAAATTTAAGTCATTCACTGTTTGAACCAAGTAATTCTTAGCATGAATGTTGAAAGTAGAAGCTCACCTATGGAAGTTGCATTTGGGACATCCTCAGACTTAGGTAATGCTATCTCTTCTTCCTCTATCTTAATCGTGTCTTGAACGTCAAAAGGAGGATATTCTCTCTTGCAGAAGGTCCGATCAATCACAGTTACCTCAAACAACATATTTCCCTTATGGCAAAATATGAGGTAGTAACCTATATCCAACTCATGATCTCTTGCAAATTGTTCCCATCCTTCTCCGAATGACCGGCCTACCTCTATTTTCACTGGCCAATGCTTTCCTTCACGGCCTTGCAGCAATGCATTTGTCCGCTGTTCCTCCTTCAAGTGCTTCGCAATGTACGCGACGGGAATATTCTGAATAGGACAGAGAAAACAATTGAACATCATAAACCCTTTTCCATTTTGTTTAGATGCTTCCTCTCAGATAATTGAAAAATCCACTAACCACGGGTCGGTCAAGCGCAATGATCGGCTGGAAGAAGCGTGTAACTAAGCATTAGGCAAGCAAAGAGACAAGTTAGTATAATGAAATTAAACCTACCGCATACCCAGCTTCGAGAAAGAAAAAAGCGCAGTAAACCTTAAACCAGATATCTGCATATACAAAAAGTACCAAACTAAAAGACCCTAAGAAATAAATAAAGCCAGGGACAATCCAAATGGGGACCTCAAAAAGTTAACACACACCCTTTAAAACATTATGTATCTCCAAAACAATTGTTTAACAAGTACATAACCATAATTCACTAGGGCTCACCAAGCATAGAAAGCACAAAACTTGGACAATGCATGAACAATAGGCAGAAACAAAAAAAAAAAAACATTGACATGGAATAGTAAAAGTAAACCCAGAAAAGTTCTGACCTTGTTTATTATGGGCGGTGAAGGGGATAGCGCCGGTATCTTTGCCGACAAAGAACTCGCGAGAGCGGACAGGTTGGTGAGAAAGGGGGATGTGACGGCGGCTGACCTGGCGGTGCTTGGGGTTGGAGTTGACCACCTTGCCTATCACTCTACTGCTACCAGCTCCACCAGCTCCGGAAACAGGGGCGTTTTTCTTGTTCTCCTTCTTCATCTTCTGTCGAGCTCAACCTGAAACCGAAAACAACCCCTTAGGGAAACAAATAGGCAAATATATACTTACGGTGCATTTAAGGGATACATACACAAGGAACCCAAAAACCACCATCCGGAAAAGTAACTTTCGACAAAAACCGAACAATGCATCAACACCCACAAATTCCAACCATGCCATCCCCCCGCAGGCGCACACATTGGCCCATCCTCTAACCGAACCCCACACATTCACATCTCCACTCCCTAAAATTATCAAAAACACCCTTCCCCTTCCCAAGCACCATTCCAACTCAAAGAACAAATCAAGCAGCAAGCACGCGAACAATAACAGAACAGATAATATGGTTCACAAAACCCGAAAATACCCCTGCAAACGGACAAATCCAAACACCTTAAAAGGGCAACAACCGGAAAAGGGGAGCTCACCGGAACAGGACCAGCGAGGGGGAGATCGAAGAAACTGAGAAAAGGGTCTCGATTACCGAGCGCCGCAGGACCCCAAAGCTAGAGGCTTTAAGGGAGGAAATCGAAGGGAGGGAGGGTTTTCTCTATGTAAAAATGAGTTCCTTTGGGGAAGTACCATATCTTCTATTTTCTTTCGTTTGGACAGCTTTCCTCTGACGAACCTGCATGCATGTAGGCTTTAACGTTGTAGGGGTACGAGTTTGCAGAGGTTGAAGCCGAATAACTTTATGAGTGTGTATTTCAATCTTTCCTTTTTTGTGTAAACAGATTCTTTCCTTAATTAATGTTACATATTTTGTTTGGTAGCACGAGGAGATTTTTTGTTTTCACATGACATGATATTTGGATAAACTTTGTCATTCACTAATGTCAACTTTGAGTCACATAGAACTTTTGTTACATAACCAAATTTTAAAAATAAATATTTAATGCTTTTTTTTTGTGTGGAACATAAGTAAGTATTTAGAATGTATGTATTTTTAATAACTCCAACTAAATACATCTTATTTTTAAAAATGATTTGATTGTTGTATTTTGGAAATGTATGTAGAAGTCTTCTTAGTTTAGTTTTTTATACACAGCGAATTCTCTGTCGATGTCATCATCGATATTTTTTTTAAAATAACTTGCATATCATTATTCTGATCATCGTTATCCTCCCATAATCTTCTCGGTCATTTTTATGGTGAATATTAGTTCTTTTTCTTCTTTTTTCGATTACATAAATGTTATTACACATCAAAAAGTTGCGTGAAATATGCACGAGTGACTACATTATTAGCGTTATTGTGCACTAAATTTGCCTAAAACATCTAAAATTATACGACTATCTTATACTGGAAATCTTTAATTTTTAATCTCCTCAATTTGGTACCATTTCGTTTCCGCCTTGGGACTGTACTCCATGTGGCCCGCTTGCCTCCGTCCCTTTTAAAAATATGTGCTAATCGAATCGTCGTTTGAATTTTCACTTGAATGGGCGCTACTTGTGATTTCAATTCAAAGGCCTCTTCAAACTTTGATGTGAAACTTTTGGGCCGTGCCGGCTCTATTTTCGGATTTTCTTTAAGCCCATGTGACCCATTTGCCCTTCTTAGTCCATCATCTTTCTCTCCGTACCGAGGCCCATCTGCCTCTACTACAGCCCTATTTTCCTTTATTTCAATTCCAATTAAAATAAATTTAATAATCTCGATGTTAATTTATTACAAAATATTTTTTTATAAATATAATCTTTACATATTTCATGAATTAAAAAATATTTTAAAATTCAATCTCATGTGTTGCACGATATAAAAGACAAGCATGATGCATCATTTTCTGGACCCCATATGTTAGGATGGGAAGATCAACAAAACTGCATCCATTTTTTAAGTAAATGCAGTTTTTATTAAAAATGTGTACAATTCACACGTCTAGTAATGTAATATTTATTTCTAGGCAACGGCCTCAACTTCGAAAGTAGAAATCCCGTAATTGAGATCAATGAAAGACAAAGCTATGAGTAATTTGTTTTGACTGAAGTACTTATACTTATTTTTTGTATTCATCTTTATTTTTTATATTTATATAAGGATATGCTTCCACAATTTTAAAAAATAATAATGTTTATTCACCATGACGAGATTATAGTCTCTGACTCTTCAAAAATTTTGCCACGGCAAAACTTGTTGGGTTCATCGATTTGCATGTCCTGGAATTAAGAGCACTTGCTGCCGCATGCAATCACTACTTATCGTTGGGTTCGTCGAATTGTTGGGTTCGTGAAAATGTGAGCAGAACATTTTGTGTTCCAAATTTTCCTGTAGCTCTCCTAAAATGTTTCTATAATCTTCAGGATTCATTATAGTCCGACCAAATTTATTTTGTCGTTTTTATAATTTATTGAATTCTCGTTAATCTTAATATATAAATATATGACCACAATAAAATTACTCGACTAAACGCGCTTATGAATGACATGATTCTAACGTTATTCTGTAGTCTACTAGTACAAGAAAAGGGCGATCTACATGCATCAAACCTTCACAGATGGTACTAGGTTATACATTGTATACGCCCCTGGGAGGAAGAGTTGCTCGTTGATTAAATGGAGCTTATAGCTCCAATTCGATTATAACGTGACAAGAATAACTTCATTTCTTGAAAAATCAGTTTCTGAGAATGAATTTTATGTCCAAAAACTATGAAGATTGTACTATGGTAGTATTATTCCAACCACTCCTATCATCATTGAGCTAATGAGAATTTGGAAGAAGGAATTTTGTCAAAGGTTGAGTATTTTTTTGTGAATTGCTATTAATAAATCAGAATAAGAGACATTCTCATCCGATTAGGAGGACTTGATGCTTGAGATTCACTATGTTTGTTTTGGTGGAGAAAGATGAAACTTGCAACCACACCACATTTATTATATTGTAAATTTTTAGTCCATGTATGAAATTTCTTTGTTATATTTATAGAAAAAAAATGGCCAGATTTTAAGTATGCATACCACTCTCTCAATTTTGGAAGTTCTTGTTAGAGATGATTCGCTAAAACAGATTTGGCATGTTTTTTTTTTACTATTGTTTGTAGGATTTGACACCATAGGGGAGGGTGCTTTTTTTTTCAAGTGGGAAACGGGAGGGTGCTTATATTTAAAGAAAGAGAGAAAGCTCTTGACCAAAAAAGAAAGAAAGGTAGAAATCACAAAGTCTAAGGCTAAGCTAAGTTGTAGCATTAGAAGAAGTACCCATATCTCTTCTTTCTTTCATTTGGAGAGCTTTCCTTAACAACATGCATGCATGTAGGTTTTAACGTTATATGGGTACGAGTTTGCAGAGCTTGAAGCCGAACGGTGCATCTATTTTTCCTGTAGGAGATTGATTTCAAAAAAATAATGGAAATAGGGTTGTCAACAAAATTTTCTCTATCTCAGATCCGAACGAAATCGAAAAAAATGTACAGTATTAAATTATAGTATGTTTGACTAAGACCGCAAAAAAATTCGCGTCTTTGACCCAAAACCGAACCCATGGAAACCAAAGCTCCAATTTATTTTCCGATTTTGGGCGCAAATAATATCGATAATTTTTTTACCAGCAGGGAAAATTAATTGAATTTAACAGGGAGAGGGGAGGGGAATTAATTGATTTTAACTTAATTAACGGGTAAAGATCGAGTGAGAATTTAATTGATTTTAACTCCATTAACGGGAGGGGGAATTTAATTGATTTTAATTCAATGCACAATTTTGTGTGATGTTGATCAAATTGTTGGAATACCAACCGCATAAATTTATGCAGTTTTAGTGGTAAACCGCTGAATTTTTTGCGGTTTGTGTAAGTTAGTACCGCATTATTTTTTGCACATGGAATTTTTCTTTTCTGATAATCCCATTTTAGTTATTTTTTTTTTAATAAACCCCTTGGAGGAAAGATAACGAGAGGCAATCTTTCCCTTTTTGTGCAAACATATTCTTCGTTAATCAATGTTGCATATTTGTTTGGGAGCAGGAAGATATTTTTTTGTCACATCACATGATAGTTGGATACTCTTTGTCATTCACTAATTTGAGTCAAATAGAAAATAAGTATTTAATGTTTTTTGTGTGGAACATAAATAAGTAATAAGAATTGACCTACTTTTAAGAGAACAAAATACATCTTATTTATAATCCGGCAATTCTTTTACTAGGTGATAGTAGACTCTCTAGATTTTCGAGAACAAGGTAATTTAGCATCAGGATCCTAGAATAGTTTAAAAAAAATGATTTTACTGTTGTATTTCTAAAATGCATGTAGAAGGCTTCTTAGTTTAGTTTTATAATAATGGCGAGTTTTTGTGCCGATGTAATCATCATTGTTTTTTTATTTATTTTTTAAATGACTTGAATATCATTGTTCTGGTCATCCTTATCCTCCGGTAATCTTCTCAGTTATTTTTTTTAATGAACATTAATTTTGTTTTTTTTTCTTTGGATTACATAAATGTAATTACACATCAAAACGTATGTCAAATATGCACGAACGACTACATTATTAACTTCATTGAGCACTAAAATTACATAAAAAAATCTGAAAATATAAAACTTTCTAATAATGATTGTTTATAGATAATGGATATCTTCAATTTTTATCTCCATAATTTGGCACTATTTCGTTTCCGCCTTGGGTCTGTACTCCAATCGCCCGCTTAATCCGTCCCTCTTAAAAATAGGATAAATTATATATGGTTTTCTCTAGTTTGGTGTATATAACATTGGTCTTCCTGTTATTCGCAAATCAATTAAAAAACTTCATAAGTTTGGCAAATTTATACCATTGAGTCCCTCATGTTGGAATTAGAGTATTTCTTTGGCGAGAAGGCACGGGAAATGACACATATATCACTGGCTTAAATAACACTCTCTCTCTCCTCCCCCCTCTCCTCCTTGCTCTTTCTTCTTCTCCCTCCTCCTCCCTTCTCCTCCACCTTCCTCTTCCTTCTCTTCCTCCCTTCTCCTCCTCCCTCTCCTCCTCTGCCCGCTTTTCCTCCTCCTAGAATAGGAATCATCATCTAATAAGTGAATTAGCCTTCAAGTTCTTAATTTTCTAATTAGGTATTCACTCTACTCTTTACTTCATCTCTCTCTGAAACCTTCAAAATCCAAACAACCCATAAGAAAAAACAATGACACCAAGGAAGAACATAGACAAAGATCGAAGTTTGGTATTTAAACCAATCCAGAGAAACTCAAATTAAAACTGATCTGGGTACTCCCTCTTCCACTTAAACCAATCTGAAGGCATTTTTGATTTCTTTGGAATAAAGTCTACTTTAGTACCCTGTAGTTTGGCTCATTCCAAGCTAAGTACCTATGGTTTAAAAATATTAATTTGAGTCCAACTTCGTACAATTTTCTTATCAAGGTCATCCTAACTGGTCTGATTCAAAAATCCAAAGCTCGATTTTGCAATTCTGGCAATAATGACGTGTGAAATTAGTATCTACACTTTGGGGATACTTCAGAGAGTCAATCAGAGTTGACAATTGACATTAAAAATGCCAGATTTGATCAGACCAAAATGAACAAAAATGAATAGAACAAAATGAACAAAAATGAATAGAACTGGTAAGAGGTGACCCAAATGGGAAAATTGAACGAAATTGGACTCGAATTAACACTTTTAAACTACATGGACTTAGATGGGAATGGGCCAAACCATAGGGTACTAAAGTGGACTTTTCCCTTTCTTTTCTCTAGAACTAATGGAAACTTTGCATCCTTAATTTGATTTCTGGTATGGCCCGCTGATTATCTTCTTCGATTTCAATGATTTTGATTAGATCCATCCAGTTGAATTTCACGAGAGCTCGTGTAGTGTTATCCGGGACCACCTATACAACACCGGAGAGGGGAAACCAATAGGGCTCTTCGATAGAAGGTACCTGAATTACTTGTCCCAGAAGTGCAGGTGGGCGGCAGAATATATGCTACTGGGAAGAGTGAGTTAATGTTTTTGGTTGAGTTGGTGTTCTTGGATGGAGTTAGTGTTCTTGGTTGAGTTGGTGTTCTTGGACGGAGTGAGTTGGTGTTCTTGGATGGAGTGGTAATAGGAAGAAAAAGAAAGTAATTTTTTGTTTTTTCAGTAAAAGGGTATATTTGTCATTTTCCGTGGCCCCTCGCCGGAGAAATAAGCCAGTTTTGGCGTCAAGGGTCAAATAGTATAATTTTACTATGTTAAGTGGGCCTTTTAATCAATTTGCAAATTACATAGGGACTAGTGTTAAATACGCTAAACTATAGAGAGTCAGATGTAATTTACCCTTAAAAATATGTGCTAACTCTCTTTGTGGTCTTGAATCATGGTTTGAATTTTCACTTGAATGGGCGCTACTTGTGACTTCAATTTAAGGGCCTTTTGAACTTTGATATTTAACCAACTCTACCTATTATAATTAGCTTATGGAATATTCCTCTATTACTCGACATGAGGCGGTCCTGTTTCTTCCAAAGCTAAGCTAAAGTGCACACTCATATTGTGCTTTCTCTCTCTCTCTCTCTCTCCCACAGTTGTTCGTTCATTCACAATAAGGCATCAACAGCTTTTGGCGACCACTCCCTTATCGTCGACTTCCAAACCTTCTATAATAAGGGTATTGGTTTTGGTTTGGTCGATTGTCAAACCTTCTAAAATAAGGGTATTGGTTTTGATTTATATTTATTTGTGTTTGGTTTTTCAAAGTAAGGGTATAATGGTCATAAAAAATTATGTTGACTTTTAGGGACTAAAAAGTTAGGTTATTTTGTATAGTAAGAAGTGAAAGAATAGTTTTAAACAGTAAGAACTGAATCAGTTGAATCTTCAAAGTACAGGGACCTTAGCTTAATTTCTCCATGAAAAAAAACTAGACAACTTCAAATATTGATTAAGCTCTAGAAGCTATTTGACCTTCATTTTTTCCACTTAAATTCTAGTTGCATGACCTTACTCCATAGGAACCCCTCCACTTCTAACCATGTCACCCACAACCTCTATATAGCGATATTTGGAACTTCTTCACCATGAACCCCTCTCCTTCTAGCCATATCGCCCACACTTCGTCACCTCTATTGCAACGATATTGGAACTTCTTTACCTTTGGCCTCCATTATATCAGTATTAAGAACTTGAAAATGACGCATTCGTTCCGCAACAATTATAATTCGATTCTCCCTCTTCATGTTTAATGGTGGCTGCAATATTATCACATATTACCTACTATAAACAATGCAAAACAATTAATAAAACATAGAAAAACAACATTGCAAAACACATACAATTAATACAAAGACTAATATGAACATCGATCTACCTCAAGAGCATTGTCTACCTCATAACCCAAATTAGGGCATAATCTGGGATGGTATTCAACGATACAATGACGTGTTTGAACTTTCCCTTAATGGTTATAACTGTTCTCACAACAATAGGAAATCGTCTGCAACACTAGAACCTACCAGTGGGTAGAGGCATGTTGGATCCTTCAGCTTTGTTCCTTTCTTTGTGAACAAGTCTTTTAGATACACTAGAAACAAATGGATGGGATAACTGCTCAATAGATAATAACAATTAAACTCTATTTTTCTTGACTAATATTAAATAATACTAAATAAATAAAAATAATGAAGCTTACCATAATATAAGTCCTATATTATTTTAAGTAGCTCAGCAGTCCGTGGTCGAAAATCATTCTCAGACAAAATAATTTATGATTAATAACAGGAGAACATCTTCAAGAACTTTAACAAGGGAACACATTACATGCAAAATAACATAAGTAATAACGTTGGCATTCTTCAAACACAAATTCAGGGACATGCTCCTTGCTACCCCAATGGCATATCCCCCTATCATGTCATAGGGATTTCCCCTAATTCATTAGAATACGTAATTGCTAATATTGTAAGGATTGTTATAACACTAGAACTGAGGGAGTGCTTGGCAAAAATTAATTTGAAATCTCTTCCTTTATCTTTTTATATCATCTTGTTAAACTCTACTCTTAATTGAAGACCCATTCAGGTGACTCCATAAACCCTTTGTATAAGTAACCTCCATCCAAAATCATTGCAAGATTGTTGTTGAAGAGGATATCGTAATTAGAGTGCTTCTTAAAGTTTAGCTCAAGCATAGCAAGTACCATTTCCCTATTTTTAAAGTCTATATAATTAATATATGGCGATGACCGACTGTGGACCTCCTCGTATGTTACTATCTCCAAGATATTGCTAAAGTTCAACTTGTAGTCTATGGGGTTATCGAGGTTCTCTTCATACACTACATGTATAGCCCAATAGAGTTGGGGGATGGGGGCAAAATAGACTTTTGTCATAATGGGCCATGACTCGGTGTTATCCTACCCAAACAAAAAACCAATAGCCTACCCGCTAGACGTAGCCTACTAGGATCATGGACACTATTGTGGTTTCTATGGGTGGGCTATCAATGTTCTTTGTCTAGGTTAGATGACTCCCAGTCATGCACCACTGTGATAGATACTGAGTTTGCCCTGTCCCTAACTCTATTGGGCTATACATATTATGTATGAAGAGAATCTTGACAACTTGGAAGACTACGAGTTGAACTCTGGCAATATCTTAAAGATGGTGTTGTACGAAGAGGTTCAAGTTTGGTCACCTACGTATATTATTTATTTGGACTTCGAGAATAGGGAAATAGTACTTGCTATGCGTGGGCTAAACTTTAAGAAACACTCTAACTGCAATATCCACTTCAACAATAATCATGCAATGATGTTGGCTAGAGGTTGCATCCACAGAGGGCTTCTGGAATTAGCTGAATAGATCTTCAACCAAGAGGTAGAATTTCTCAAGATGATGTGGGAGAATGAATGAAGAGACTTCAAATTAATTTTTATCGAGAACTCTCTCAGTTCTTATGTTGCAGCAATTTTTACAATATTAACAATTACATATTTTAATGAATTATGGGGAATCTCCAGTGACATGATATGGGATATGCATTTTGGCAGCAAGGAGCATGTCCTTGAATCTATCTCTAAAATATGCCCACATTATTACTTTCGTTATTTTGAACATAATGTGTTCTATTATTAAAGTTCTTGAAGATATTCTCATATTATTAATAATAAATTATTTTGTTTTAGGATGATTTCTTTCCACAGATCGCTGAGCGATTAGAAAATATTGTAGGGCTAGTGTTATGGTGAGCTTTGTTAGTTTTATTTGTAATTTAGTATTATTTAATATTTTTCAATAAAATTAGTTTAATTCTTATTATTTATTGAGCACCTATCTCACCCACTTACTTCTAGTATATCTGAAAGGTAAGAAACAAAGCTGAAGGATCCGACACAGGTCTACCCACCAGGAAAGGTTTTCCACCTAGTAGAGAGGAGGTTCTACCATTGCAGATGATTTCCTCCTATTGTGAGGACGGGTGCACCCATTGAGAGAAGGTTCAACAACGTTATTGCGTCGTTGAATGTCATCCTAGATCATGCCCTCATTTGGGTGATCAATGAGGCAGAGAAGGTTCTTGAGGTAAATTGTTATTCATGCTAGCCTTTGTATTTATTGTCTGTATTTTGCAGCGTCCTTTGTTTGTATTTTATTAATTTTTTGCATTTTTTACAGTAGATAATGCGTGATAACATCACATCCATTGCTCCCGAACAATTGAGCATGGAGAGGGAGAATCGAATTATAACTTTTGTGGAATAAGCACATCATCTTTAAGTTCCTAATATTGTTGCAATGGAGGCCGATGGAGAAGAAATTCCTAATATCATTGCAATGAATGCCACAAGCAATATGGCTAGAAAGGGAGAGGTTCAAGTTCCTAATATCATTGAATGGAGTCCGAGGGTGATGTGACTAGAAATGGAGAGGTTCTTATGGCAGAGGGTTCTACAGCTAGAATTTAAATGGGAAAACAAAGGTCATATAGCTTCTAGTGAGTCAACGTTTGAAATTGTCTAGTTTTTTTCATTTATATTTCTCGCAGAAGCATACCGTGTGAATTTTTTCTTATCTTAGTTGACTTGTGCCTCATTTGCAATAATGTTTTGTGATGATTAAAGCCTCCCATAATGTTTTCAAACTCTTTTAATCATTGTTTTAACAAAACACAATCTGACTAACAGTCCAATCGATCGCTCCTAAGAGCGTTTCATTTTTGGCTAAAAAATGCTATCCGAGGGAGCTGCCCAAATTCTGATTAGACTGGATAGTTCGCCTATAAATCCAATCAGACCAAGCAGTTCACCTGGAAAATTTCACTAATTTATGATTTTCTCTTCGATTCGAGACTACATATTTGTATGAATACTTTATTTGGTGTATTTTATAAAAATTATTATATTTATATGTTATTATTAGTTTATTACATAAATTATTTACATATATACCTATATATATTTAAAAAAATACAAGAAAAAATCTGGTTCGACCAACAGTTGGGCCGATCAGACTGATTGCCTCGAAAATCAGACCCAATTCTGGGTCGACCTCTGATTTGTTTCTGAGAACAATATTTTTAACTCACAAGTCTATAGGATTGTCGATTGGACTAAACTAGACCGTTACTATCTTAGCAATTTCTTGAACATTGACCAAAGGGTAAAAGAGCAGACCTTGATTTTCCTAATAAAATCCCTCGGACCAGGCATTTTCGAATGGATGTGGACTATACTAAGTTTGGATCATCATACCAGGCATTGATCCGTAACCGAATGGGTTGTTGCAATTGCAACAATCAATCACTATAGAGTCAATTAAAGAGAGAACTGTGGAAGAATTGTTAAAAAGATGCAAACTTTATATATTAATTTGTATTTAACATAAAAGAAAAGCTTTCTTAATCTTCTTGTTTTCTACTAATGCAAACATTTGTTTCAGCTTCGTGTGATCGTATATATGAAGATTTGTTAAGTTCAAAAAATCACAAAATCAGGAGACCAGGTCAAAAGTAGACCAACCTGTTTGTGGTTTGCGCAATTCCTCTAAGATAATTTGAAGATACTTTGTTAACTAGAAATCTACAATACACTAATCTCGTTGGTCTTTCCAAATTGATCTATCAATCTCTCACTCGGCCCTCGTTGCTAATTAATCTTTTTCTATCAGCAAAAACTTCGTTCTTCATGACTCAAGCTTCCACTTGCAAAACTGAAGTTTCCATATAATATACAAAACTGAACAATAAAGTCATTCTTCATGACTAAAGACAGGATTAACAAACCTAGCAGCAAGCACGCAAAAAATAACAGAACAGATAATATGGTTCACAAAACCCGAAAATACCCCTGCAAACGGACAAATCCAAACACCTTAAAAGGGCAACAACTGGAAAAGGGGAGCTCACCGGAACAGGACCGCCGAGGGGGAGATCGAAGAAACCGAGAAATAGGTCTCGTTTACTGAGCGCCGGAGGACCCCGAAGCTAGAGGCTTTAAGACTTTTATTTTGAGGTGGGAAAGGGGAGGGTGCTTATGTTTAAAGAAAGATAGAAAGCTCTTCAAAGCTAGGTTGAAGCAGTAGAAGAAGTACCATAACTCTTATTTTCTTTCGTTTGGACAGCTTTTCTCTGACCAAACTGCATGCATGTAGGCTTTAATGTTGTAGGGGTACGAGTTTGCAGAGCTTGAAGCCGAATAACTTTAAGAGTGTGTGTATTTCAATATTTCCATTTTTGTGTAAACAGATTCTTTCCTTAATTAATGTTGCATATTTTGTTTGGTAGCACCAGAAGATTTTTTCCTTCACGTGACATGATATTTGGATACTCTTTGTCATTCACTAATGTCAATTTTGAGTCAAATAGAACTTTTGTTACATAACCAAATTTGAAAAATAAATATTTAATTTGTTTTTTTTTGTGTGGAACATAAGTAAGTATTTAGAACTGATGTATTTTTAATAACTCAAACTAAATACATCTTGTTTAAAATAGGGCAACTCTTTTACTAGGTGAGAGAAGACTCTCTGGATTTTCTCAAAATAATATTGAGAACAAGGTAAATTAGCATCAGAATCCTAGAGTAGTTAAAAATGATTTGATTGTTGTATTTTGGAAATGTATGTAGAAAGTCGTCTTAGTTTAGTTTTTTATACACAGCGTATTCTCTGTCGATGTCATCATCGATATATTTTTTTTAAATAACTTGCATATCATTATTCTGGTCATCCTTATCCTCCGATAATCTTCTCGGTCATTTCTATGATGAACATTAGTTCTTTTTCTTCTTTTTTCGATTACGTAAATGATATTACACATCAAAAAGTTGCGTCAAATATGCACGAGTGACTACATTATTAGCGTTATTGGGCACTAAAATTGCCTAAACCATCTAAAAATCATACGACTATCTTATACTGGAAATCTTTAATTTTTAATCTCCTCAATTTGGTACCATTTCGTTTCCGCCTAGGGACTGTACTCATGTGGCCCGCTTGCCTCCGTCCCTTTTAAAAATATATGTTAATCGAATCATCGTTTGATTTTCACTTGAATGGGCGCTACTTCTGATTTCAATTCAAAGGCCTCTTGAAACTTTGATGTTAAACTTTTGGGCCGTGCCAGCTCTATTTTCGGATTTTGTTTAAGCCCATATGACCCGTTTGCCCTTCGTAGCCCATCATATTTCTCTCGATACCGAGGCCCATCTGCCTCTATTACCGCCCTATTTTCCTTTATTTTAATCCTATTAAAATAAATCTGTTAAATCTAGGCTTCAATTTATAATAAAGTGATTTTTTTTTTAATAAATACATGTATTTTTATGTATTTTATGAATTAAAATATTTTAAAATTCAAGCTGCTGTGTTGCACTATAAAAAAGACAAACCCAATGCATCATTTTCTGAACCCCATCTGTTAGGATGGGAAGATCAACAAAACTGCATCCATTTTTTACGTAAATGCAATTTTTATTAAAAATGTGTACAATTCACACATCTAATAATGTAATATTTATTCCTAGGCAACGGCCTCAACTTCGAAAGTAGAAATCCCGTAATTGAGATCAATGAAAGACTAAGCTAGGAGTAATTTGTTTTGACTGAGTACTTATACTTATTTTTTGTATTTATCTTTATTTTTTATATTTATATAAGGATATGCTTCCACAATTTTAAAAAAATAATAATGCTTATTCACCATGACGAGATTATAGTCTCTGACTCTTCAAAATTGTTGCCACGGCAAAACTTGTTGGCTTCGTCGAATTGCATGTCCTGGAAACAAGAGCACTTGCCGCCGCATGCAATCACTACTTATCGTTGGGTTCGTCAAAATGTGAGCAGAACATTTTGTGTGTCCAAATTTTCCTATAGCACTCCTAAATTTTTTCTATAATCTTCTGGATTCATAATAGTCCTACCAAATTTATTTTGTCGTTTCTATAATTTATTGAATTCTCGTTAATCTTAATATATAAATATATGACCACAATAAAATTACTCGACTAAACGTTCTTACGAATGACACGATTCTAACGTTATTCCGTAGTCTATAGTATAAGAAAAGGGCGATCTACATGCATCAAACCTTCGCAGATGGTACTAGGTTATACATTGTATACGCCCCTGGGAGGAAGAGTTGCTCGTTGATTAAATGGAGCTTATAGCTCCAATTCGATTATAAGGTTACAAGAATGACTTCATTTGTTGAAAATCAGTTTTTGAGAATGAATTTTATGTCCAAGAACTATGAAGGTTTTACTATGGTAGTATTATTCCATCCACGCCTATCATCATTGAGCTAATGAGAATTTAGGAAGAAGGAATTCCGTCAAAGGTCGAGTATTTTTTTGTGAATTGCTATTAAAAAATCAGAACAAGAGACATTCTCATCCGATTGGGAGGACTTGATGCTTGAGATTCAATATTTTGTTTTGGTGGAGAAAGATGAAACTTGCAACCACACCACATTTATTACATTGTAAATTTTTAGTCCATGTATGAAATTTCTTTGTTAGATTTATAGAAAAAAATGGCCAGATTTTTTAAGTATGGATACCACTCTGTCAACTTTGGAAGTTCTTGTTAGAGGTGATTCGATAAAAAAAATTTGGCATGCTTACTTTGACTATTGTTTGTAGGATTTGACACCGTAGGGGAGGGTATTTTTTTTTTGAGGTGGGAAATGGGAGGGTGCTTATATTTAAAGAAAGAGAGAAAGCTATTGACCAAAAAAGAAAGAAAGATAGAAATCACAAAGTCAAATGCTAAGCTAGGTTGTAGCATTAGAAGAAGTACCCATATTTCTTCTTTCTTTCATTTGGAGAGCTTTCCTCTGACCAACAACCTGCATGCATGTAGGTTTTAACGTTATAGGGGTATGAGTTTGCAGAGCTTGAAGCCGAATGGTGCATCTATTTTTACTGTAGGAGATTGATTTTAAAGAAAATAATGGAAATGGGTTGTCAACAAAATTTTTGCTGTCTGGGATTCGAATGAAATCGCGAAAAAATGTGCAGTATTAAATTATAGCATGTCCACAATATATTTTGCATTTTTTGGACCCATGGAAACCAAAGCCACAGTTTATTTTCCGGTTTTTGGCGCAAATAATGTCGATAATTTTTTTACCAACAGGGAAAATTAATTGAATTTAATGGGGAGGGGGGATGGGTATTTCAATTAACGAGAGGAGGGGGAGGATAATTAATTGATTTTAACTCAAGTAACCGGGGAAGGCCGAGGGGGGATTTAATTGATATTAACTCTACGAATGGGTCCATACTAAATCTGACCAACTACCTTTTACATGCATTTTAGAAATACGACAGTAAAATCATTTTTTACCTATTCTAGGATCCTGATGCTAATTTACCTTGTTCTCGAAAATCTAGAGAGTCTACTATCACCTAGTAAAAGAATTGCCCTATTTTATATAAGATGTATTTAGTTCTCTTAAAAGTAGGTCAATTCTAAATACTTATTTATGTTCCACACAAAAAAATTAAATACTTATTTTCTATTTGACCCAAATTAGTGAATGACAAAGAGTATCCAACTATCATGTCATGTGAAAAAAAAAAATCTTCCTGCTCCTAAACAAATATGCAACATTAATTAACGAAGAATATGTTTGCACAAAAAGGGAAAGATTGCCTCTCGTTATTTTTCCTACAAGAGGTTCATTTTAAAAAAATAATCAAAATGGGATTGTCAGAAAAAAAAAATTCCATGTATGAGGTTCGAACGAAACCGCAAAAAATAATGCGGTATTAAATTACATAAACTGCATGATAGTTGGAGTTGGCGGCTCTCCTAGGTTCCCTCATCTTGGATCCCTGGAGAAGAGGATAAAGTTGGCCCTTGCTACGCCCTCCCAAAAGGTAACTGAGACCACATCTAGTTTAGTGTATTTAACACTGACTCCCTTGTTATTCGCAAATCAATTAAAAAATCCCATAAGTTTGGCAAAATTATACCATTCAGTCCCTCATGCCAAAATCAGAGTATTTTTCCAACGAAGAGACACGGGAAATGACATATATACCCCTGGCCTAAATAACACTCTCTACTCTTCCTCCTTCCTCCTCTCCCTCCTCGACCCTTTTCCTCCTCCGCCCTCCTCGACCCTCCTTTCCTCCTCCTAGAACAGGAATCATCATCTAATAAGTGAATTAGCTTTCAAGTTCTTAATTTTCTAATTAGGTTTTCACTCTACTCTTCACTTCATCTCTCTCTAAAACCTTTAAAATCCAAACAACCCAGAAGAACAAACAACACCAACAAAGAACAGAGACAAAGATCGAAGCTTGGTATTTAAACCAATCCAGAGAAACTCAAATTAAAATTGATCTGGGTACTCCCTCTTCTGCTTAAACTAATTTGAAGGCGTTTCTGATTTCTTTGGAATAAAGTCAACTTTAATACCCTGTGGTTTGGCTCGTTCCAAGCTAAGTCCCTATGGTTTAAAAATGTTAATTTGAGTCCAACTTCATACAATTTTCCTATTTGGGTCATCTTAACCGGTTTGATTCGAAAATCCAAAGCTCAATTTTGCGATTCTTACAAGCATGACGTGTGAAATTGGTATCATAACTTTGGGGACACTTCAAAGAGTCAACTGGAGTTGATAATTGATATTGAAAATGTCAGATTTGATCATACCAAAACAAACAAAAATGAATCGAACTGGTCTGAAGTGACCCAAATGGAAAAATTGGACAAAGTTAGACTCAAATTAACACTTTTAAACCACAAGGACTTAACTGAGAATGGATCAAACCATAGGGTACTAAAGTGGACTTTTCCCTTACTTTTCTCTAGAACTAATGGAAACTTCGCATCCTTAATTTGATTTCATCAGGAATTGAATTATGTGTTCAAAACGTAAAATTTACTCCTTCTTCCACTTAAAATGAAACCATGTTTCCACCGATTCAAATTCTCTCGCTAGACACCAAACCCACATGCACAGATTATTTATTTTGTACCCAATCCCACTCTTCACTCACCTTCAAATTCTCAAGGAAGGCGAAGCTTGGTAACATCGATTGATGGAATTAAATAAGCAAGCGAAGTATTAATGGAAGTCTATTCAATAGGGGCACCGAAGGAAGGGTTGGAGGGATGGGCCATGAGCATACGATAAGCACTCCCCGCTACTGTTGGGCTCCACTGGTGGGAGGTCTAGTTCCCCTCCGTCGGCTACAATTTTAGTCTTCTTGGATTTTGGTATGACCGCTCATCGTCTTCTTCGATTTCAACAATTTCGATTAGATCCATCCGGTTCAATTTCAAGAGAGAGCTCATGCGGTGCTATCTAGGACCGCCTATACAACACTAGAAAAGAGAAACCAAGAGGGCTCTTTGATAGTAGGTACCTGAACTACTTGTCCCGGAACTGCAGGTGGGCGTCAAATATGTGGTACTGGGCGGAGTGAGATGGCATTCTTGGTTGAGTTGGTGTTCATGGATGGAGTTGGTGTTCTTGGTTGAGTTGGTGTTTTTGGACGATGTGAGTTGGTGTTCTTGGTTGAGTTGGTGTTTTTGGACGGTGTGAGTAGGTGTTCTTGGTTGAGTTGGTGTTCTTGGTTGAGTTGGTGTTTTTGGACGGTGTGAGTTGGTGTTCTTGGTTGAGTTGGTGTTCTTGGATGGAGTGGTAAGAGGAAGAAGAAGAAAGTAATTTTTGTTTTTCAGTAAAAAGGTATATTTTTCATTTCTCGTGGCCTCTCGCCGGAGAAATATGCCAGTTCTAACGTTAGGGTCCAAATAGTATAATTTCGCTATACTAAGGGGGCATTTTAATTAATTTGCGAATTACAGGAAGGTTAGTGTTAAATACGCCAAACTGGGGGCCAAATATAATTTACCCTTAAAAATATGTGCTAACTCTCTTTGTGGTCTTGAATCCGTTTGAATTTTCACTTGACTGGGCGCTACTTGTGCTTCAATTTAAGGGCCTCTTGAACTTTGATATTTAAACTTTTGGGCGATGCCAGATCTATTCTCGAATTTTCTTTATCTTTTATCAAAAAACATTGTGGGATGTGCTTTAATTATCACAAAGACTCATTACAAATATGGCACAAGTCAACCAAAGATAAAAGACATTAAATCCACATGGCATGGTTTTGTGAGAAAGATAAATGAAAAAATGGAAATTAAGTTAAGGTTCCTGTATTTTGGGGATTCAACTAGTTCAGTCTCTATATTTAAAAACTACTATTTCAGTCCTTACTATACAAAATAACCGAGGTCTTTTAGTCCCTAACGGTCAACATAAGTTTTTTATGACCATTATACCCTTTTTGCAAAACTAACCCTAACCAAACCCAAATAAACCGTACCCAAGTGCCCGAACCAGCGCCACCACCGTTCTCCTCCATCTCTGCATCGGAGGACCGCGAGGGAGAAAATGGAAAGATGAAGCACCCTATCTCAGAGGCGAGAGAGGAGAGTCCCTTTGGGTCCTTGCCCGAACCAGTTCTACGCCAAGCACGATGTCTCCCACTCCTTGGAGTACATCACCAACCCCCATCATCCTCTTTGCCTCCTCGAGATTCTCCGAGGACAACCAGATCAGATGCACCTACACTCACCAAAGAACTAAAACATCATGTCTTAGCCGTCAGATCACCAAAATCCAACAAGATCAAAGACCTACCTTGTTTTCCTCTCGAAGGCTGAGGGTTCCGATAAGGAAGCTGGTATGGTTGGTGTCGGCTTTCACATTAGAGATGGACCTCGCCTGAAATCAACAAGGTTCAAGTGAAATCGGAGAGTCTCGCGAGTGATATCTAAAGGTTTGGTTTGGTTTGGAGTTGACATGATATTTGAGACCGTAACCGACTCCACCTATCATATTTAGCTTATGGAATGTTCCTCTGTTACCCGACACGAGACAATCCTGTTTCTTCCAAAGGTAAGCTAAAGTGCACACTCGCACTGTGCTTTCTTTCTCTCTCTCTTGCTCAGGTGTTCATTCATTCGCGATAAGGCATCAACAGCTTTCGGCGATCGCTTCCCCATCGTCGACTTCCATACCTTCTATAATAAGGGTATTGGTTTTGGTTTGGTCGATTGCCAAACCTTCTAAAATAAGGGTATTGGTTTTGGTTTGTGTTTATTTGTGTTTGGTTGAGCTAGTTTTTCAAAGTAAGGGTATAATTGTAATAAAAAATTATGTTGATTTTTAGGGACTAAAAAATTCTGTTATTTTGTACAGTAAGGACTGAAAAAATAGTTTTTAAACAGTAAAGACTGAACCAGTTGAATCTCGAAAGTACAAGGGCCTTAGCCTAATTTCTCCATGGAAAAAACTAGACAACTTCAAATATTGACTTAGCTTTACAAGCTATTTGACCTTCGTTTTTTCCACTTAAATTCCAGTTGCAGGATCTTCCACCATAGGAACCTCTCCACTTCTAGCCATATTAAATGCCCCTCCATTGTAGCGATATTTGGAACTTCTTTGCCCACATGAACCCCTCTCCTTCTAGCCATATCGCCCGAACTTTGTCACCTCTATTACAACGATATTATGAACTTCTTTGCCTTTGGCCTCCATTATAGCAGTATTAAGAACTTGAAGATGATGCACTTGTTCCGCAACAGTTATAATTTGATTCTCCCTCTCCTTCCTCAATTAATCAGAGCAATAGTGGCTACAATGTTATCACGCGTTATCTGTTACAAACAATGCAAAACAATTAATAAAACACAGAAGAACGACATTGCAAAACACAAATAATTAATACAAAGGCTAATATGAACATTGATCTACCTCGAGAGCCTTGTCTGCCTCCTTGATAACCCAAATTAAGGCATGACCCGGGACGACATTCAACAACACAATGATGTGTTTGAACATTCCCTTAATGGGTATAACCGTCCTTACAACAAGAGGAAATCGTCTATAACAGTATAACCTCCAAGTGGGTAAAGGCATGTCAGATCTTTCAACTTTATTATTTTTTGTGAACAAGTCTTTTAGATACACTAGAAGCAAATGGATGGGACAACCATTAAATAGACAATAACAATTAAACTTTAATTTTCTTGACAAATATTAAATAATACTAAATTGCAAATGAAAATAATGCAGCTTACCATAACACGTCTTACAATATTTTCAGTGGCTCAACGGTCCATGGTCAAAAATTGTTCTCAAACAAAATAATTTATTATTAATAACGGGAGAATGTCTTCAAGAACTTTAACAAGGAAGCATATTACATGCAAAATAACATAAGTAATAACGTCGGCATACTTCAAACACAGATTCAGGGACATGCTCCTTGTTACCCAACGGCATATCCCCCTATCATGTCACATGGATTTTCCATAATTCATTAGAATATGCAATTGCTAATATTGTAAGGATTGTTGCAACACTAGAATTAAGGGAGTGTCCGACAAAAATTAATTTGAAATCTCTTCCTTTATCCTCTTAGATCGTCTTGATAAACTCTACCTCTTAATTGAAGACCCATTCAGGTGACTCCATAAGCCCTTTGTAGAAGTAACCTTCGTCCAAAATCATCGCAAGATTGTTGTTGAAGAGGATATCGTAGTTAGAGTGCTCTTGAAGTTTAGCCCATGCATAGCAAATACTATTTCCCTATTTTTGAAGTCCACATAAGTAATATATGGCGGTGACCAACTTTGAACCTTCTCGTATGTTACCGTCTTCAAGATATTGCTAGAGTTCAACTTGTAGTCTCTGGGGTTGTCGAGATTCTCTTCATACATAACACGTATATCCCAATAGAGTCAGGGGACGAAGGCAAACTAGACTTTTGTCATAGTGGGCCATGACTCGTTATTATCCTGCCCGAACAAAAAACTAGTAGCCTACCCACTAGAGACAGCTTACCAGGATCGTGGACACTATTGTGGTTTATGCGGTAATGCAAAACAATATCATGAGAGAATAACTAGAGAAATGAAGATGAGTTATTTTTTAACTTAGGGGAGAAAGGTATAGAGAAACTTCAACAATGAGGTAAAAGGAGTGGTAAAAGAGAAATGGTGAGTGTTATTTTTTTAATTCATGGGTCTTCACCCAATTTTATAGAACCATGTATCAAATACAAACAAACAAAATTTAAATAGGGACAAAGAGAGAAAATTAAATTGATACGATTCCAAAAGCTTGGTATCGAACAAATGTCAATAGACCCATGAGCTAAAAAATAACACTAACCATTCCTCTCTTACTACTCCCTTTTTTACCTCCTTGCTAAAGTTCTGTAACTTTCTCCCCTAAACTAAAAGATAACTCATTTTCATTACTCTAACTATTCTATTTACTTGTTCTCTCCTAATAATGATTTTGTTTTGCATTACCACATAAACCGCAATGGCATCCACAGTCCTAGTAGGCTATCTCCAATGGGTGGGTTATCGATGTTCTTTGTCCAAGTCAGATGACTCCCAGTCATGGCTCACTGTAACAAAAGCCGAGTTTGCCCTGTCCCCCAACTCTATTAGGCTGAACGTGTTGTGTATGAAAAGAACCTTGACAACTCGAAAGACTACAGGTTGAACTCTGACAATATCTTGAAGACGGTGATGTACCACGAAGTTCAAGTTTGGTTACCTTTGTATATTATTTATTTGGACTTTGAGAATAGGAAAATAGTACTTGCTATGGGTGGGCTAAACTTTAAGAAATACTCTAACTACGATATCCACTTCAATAACAATCATGCAATGATGTTGGATGAAGGTAACATCCATAGAGGGCTTCTGAAATTAGCCGAATAGATTTTCAACCAAAAGGTAGAATTTCTCAAGATGATGTGGGAGAATAAAGGAAGGGACTTCAAATTAATTTTTATCGGGAACTCTCTCAACTCTTATGTTGCAGCAATCTTTACAACATAGCAATTACACATTTTAATGAATTATGGAAAATCCTCAGTGACATGATATGGGATACACCATTTTGGCAGCAAGGAGCATGTACCTGAATCTATCTCTAAAATATGCCAATGTTATTACTTCCATTATTTTGAACGTAATGTGTTCCATTGTTAAAGTTTTTGAAAATATTCTCCTATTATTAATCTTAAATTATTTTGTTTTGGGGTGATTTCTTACCACAGATTGCTGAGCGACTAGAAAATATTGTAGGGCTTGTGTTATGGTGAGCTTTGTTAGTTTTATTTGTAATTTAGTATAATTTAATGTTTGTGAAGAAAATTAGATTTTAATTTTTATTGTTTATTGAGCAACTATCCCACCCACTTACTTCTAGTGTATCTGAAAGAATTGTTCACAAGGTAAGAAACAAAGCTGAAGGATCCGACATGGCTCTACTCACTAGGAAGGGTTTTCCACCTGGTAGAGAGGAGGTTCTGCCATTGCGGATGATTTCCTCCTATTGTGAGGACGGGTGTACCCATTGAGGGAAGGTTCAACAACATTATTGTGTTATTGAATGCCCTCCTGGATCATGCCCTCATTTAGGTGATCAATGAGGCGAATAAAGCTCTCGAGGTAAATTGATGTTCATGCTAGCCTTTGTATTAATTGTCTATGTTTTGCAACGTCATTTGTTTGTGTTTTATTAATTTTTTACGTTGTTTATAGTAGATAATGCGTAATAACAACATATCCATTGCTCCTGAACAATTGAGCATGGAGAGAGAGAATCGAATTATAACTATCGTGGAACAAGCGCATCATCTTTAAGTTCCTAATATTATTGCAATGGAGGTCGATGGCGAAGAAATTCCTAATATCATTGCAATGGATACCACGAGGAATGTAGCTAAAAAGGAAAAAGTTCATGTGGGTTAAGAAGTTCTTAATATCACTCCAATGGAGACCGTGGGTGATGTGACTAGAATTGGAGAGGTTCTTGTGGCAAAAAGTTCTGCGGCTAAAATTGTATTTAACATAAAAGAAAAGCTTTCTTAATCTTCTTGTTTTCTACTAATGCAAACATTTGTTTGTGACTAGAATTGGAGAGGTTCTTGTGGCAAAAAGTTCTGCAGCTAAAATTGTATTTAACATAAAAGAAAAGCTTTCTTAATCTTCTTGTTTTCTACTAATGCAAACATTTGTTTCAGCTTCGTGTGATAGTATATATGATGATTTGTTAAGTTCGACCCTTGAATGTCTAAAGATAAACAGTGATGTTGTTCCATATACTAAAACTATAGTTTTTAATACCGTTCCAAAAATTAAGATCTTACCGGCTGAACCGGTTAAGATTGGTAAAATCGGTAGTCGAACCAAAACAATTTGACATAATTTCACCATTTTATAATGTAGAGGAAAAGAAGAAAATTTGTTTTCTGTAAAAAAAATCGATGCCTTAGTTTGTGTTGGTTAATCAATTAGGTATGAACACTGTCAGCCTATGGGAACACCGTTGTTGGAGATAACACTGAATTAGACAATGCATCGGGTTCTAAAACAAACGCCTCCAACTCAATGAAACTGGAAAAATATTTCAGGTCTTGAAGTTTGTATCCTAATGCAAAAGTGCAAAGAAAATAAGTTAAAGTTTTCTTCAAGACATTATACCTAAATAATACAGCAGTTGGTTCAATGCATTAGGAATAAGTGTTGCATTGAGGAAAGGTTCATAACATATATGTTAGAAACAAGTTAATGAACATACCTCTGGAGAATCTGACCACTGGGAGATAGCTTTTAAAAGGAGTGGCATGTGAGCAGGATAAAGCCAATAAAAAAAAACCGTATGTCCGACTGCAGAATTTTAGTACTGGTTTATTAATGGAAAGACATTCACAAAATCAGGAGACCAGGTCGAAAGTGGACTAACCTGTTTGTGGCCTGCGCAATTCCTCTAAGATAATTTGAAGATACTTTGTTAACTAGAAATCTACAACACTAGTTCACGTTTGACCATTTTACCGCCTTGTGCGTTAGCCCGTTCCTATCGGCAAATGACTTGCGGATTGTCTGCATAGAGACATTTTTCAATAATAACGCAGTAACCAAACGTGCAATCTGCAATGTTATGAATGCTATAATTGTACTTACTAGGCCGCAATGGATATTAGATTTCTTGAGAGAGATGGTAAAATTGATGTGTCTCATTTCAAGCTGCTTCAATCTATTCGTGCACTTCTTTGATT
>SOPF01027310.1:3908-29013 GCA_012979155.1 Hypericum perforatum | reverse complement strand
AAATGAGACACTATTTTTTAACACACTTTTTCGTTTGCATATTCAAGAGACTCGAGATCTTTTAGCTAAACGAAAACATCACATTCTTATTGAACACAAATTCTCAATGACTAGAGATAGGGTGAGTTCTGACAGAGAAAAAATATACAATTATGAATTATATATGGTTAAGTTATGCCGAACCAAGTCAAAATGGAGAAAGATGAAAAAGTTCTTCTATTTTCTATTAGAGGTGTTTTTGCTAATTGTGTCATTTTTATTCACGAAGTTTACTTATGTAAAGAAATTTAAATCACTCACCAATTGAACCAAATAACTCTTAGCATGAATGTTAAAAGTAGAAGTTCACTGGTGGAAGTTGTAAATAGAGGATACTGTCTCTTGTAGAAGGTCCGATCAATCACAGTTAATTGAAAATAATCTTTATCCAAGTCATGATCTCTTGCAAATTGTTCCACCCTTCTCCGAATAATCGACCTGCCTCTATTTTCACTAGCCAATGCTTTCCTTCACGACCTTGCAACAAGGCATTTGTCTGCTGTTCCTCCTTCACGTGCTTAGCAATGTAGGCGGAATATTCTAAGAAGAGTGGGAACAATTTGCAAGAGATCGTGACTTGGATAAAAGTTACTTCCTCATATTTTGCCACAAGGAAAATATGTTGTTTGAGGTAATTGTGATTGATCGGACAAGAGAGAGTATCCTCCATTTGACGTTCAAGACACGATTAAGATAGAGTAAGAAGGATAGCATCACCTAGGTCTCAGGATGTCCCCAATGCAACTTCCACCGGTGAGCTTTCCTTCACGACCTTGCAACAAGGCATTTGTCTGCGGTTTTTCCTTCAAGTGCTTAGCAATGTAGGCGACGGGAATATTCTGAATAGGACGAGGAAACAATTGAACATGATAAATCCTTTTCCATTTTGTTTAGATGTTCCTCTTAGATAATTGAAAAATCCACTAAACACGGGTCGGTTAAGCGTAATGATCGGCTGGAAAAAGCGTGTAGCTAAGCATTAGGCAAGCCGGAGAAAGAGACAAATTAGTATAATGAAATTAAACCCGACACATACCCAGCTTCGAGAAAGAAAAAAGCCCATTAAACCTTAACCCAGATATCTGCATATACAAAAGGTACCAAACTCAAAGACCCTAAGAAATAAATAAAACCAGGGACAATCCAAATGGGGACCTCAAAAAGTTAACACACCCACTTTAGACAATGCATCAACAACAGGCAAAAAAAATTGACATGGAGTAGTAAAAGGAAACCCAGAAAAGTTCCGACCTTTTTTATTATCGGCGGTGAAGGGGGTAGCGCCGGTCGACTGCTCAGAAAGAGGGGTGTGACTGCGGCTGGCCCGCCGGTGCTTGGGGTTGGAGTTGACCACCATGCCGGTCAAAGTTTTAGCTCTGGCCGGCGTCACTCTACTGGTACCAGTTCCGGAAACGGCGGTCTTTTGCTTGTTCACCTTCTTCATCTTCCCCCGAGCTCAACCTGAAGTCGAAAAATAATCCCCTTAGGGAAAACCAATAGGCAGATAGATCCAAAGAAGTGGTGTTTAAGGGATAGACACTCACGGTGCGTTTAGATGGAAGGATTGGGTGTTAGGGTTTTTCTCTGCAAAAAATGAGGTCCTTTGAGGGAGGGTGCTTATGTTTTTTAAGATGGGAAAGGGAACGGTGCTTATGTTCAACAGCTTATATTTAAAGGAAGAGATCTGGTTTTAAAGTTAAGTTGAAGCAGTAGAAGAAGTAACATATCTTTTATTTTCTTTCGTTTGGAGAGCTCTCCTCTGACCAACCTGCATGTATGCAGGCTTTAAAGTTGTAATGGTACGAGTTTTGCAGAGTTTGAAGGCGAATAACTTTAAGACCATCCGCACTCGTGCCTTTTTTACAGTGCTACGCCCTGTGCGCCACATCAACTACGCCCATGTTCTCAGTTTTCAGCTCACAGTGGTGCCTTCGCTACAGTATCACGCCCTGGGCGCCACGTCAGTTTTTTTGTCAGCTCAGTTTTTTTAAAATTCAGCTAACTGTATCAAACTCGAGTATTTTTTCGTGTAACTTCGAAAACACTAAAAAAAATTGAAAAACTAAATTTTGTGAAATGGAAATTTTATTAAAAATTGCGAATTACAAAAGAAACTACGAAATTCAAGAAATAACTTAGATTTGCAAATTACATAACTAAGATACTCTATCCCAAAACAATTCGTGACTCCATCTACGAATTTTACCAAAGCTTGCCTTGTTGTAGATTTGGCCATTCTTAAGTACTCATCAATGACGTCACCTGCTGAATCGTACGTGATAACTCTCATCGCTGCAGTATATTTTTACAAAGTCGATAACCCGAGTCTCCCTGTAGCATCTAGCTTTTGTTGAAAGTACGGATTATGGGCAGTCATCGCTTCAACTATTTTCAAGAACAAAGGTCTGTGCATACAAAACCGATGGTAGAACATATCAGCTCCATATGTTGGCGTTTCAGCGAAATAATCCTGCACCAAGCGCTCATCACCAACTTCACGACCCCTGTTGATATAGCGTTTTGGTGCACGAGGCTCCAAATGGAAATAATTTAGTACTAACCTATTTTCTTCCTCTCCTGAACTGTATTGGAATTACGAACTAGAATCAGAACTATTGGAACTCGATGATATCAGATCCATACCTATATTTTTTTCTAAAAGAGGAGAGGAGAGGAGTTGGTGTGAAAAATTATGAAGAAGGTTGTATCAATTTATAGATTTTACAAATGAATTTGGACCACAAATTTTTTTAAACAAATTTGGACCACACACATTTTTTTTAATGTGAAAAGTTTCATTATTTGGATTCAAAAAATTGTATAAAATTACCAAAAAATTATAAAAAAAATTTAATTCAAAAATAGTAAAATTAATTTTTAGAATTTTTTTCATTTTTTCTGATTTTTTTCATTTTTTAATTTTTTAAATAAATAAATAAAATAAAATGCTTACCTGGACAACATGGCCCAATCAGAGAGGACCACGTTGCCCCGCACGCCGGGCAACAGACAGGCCGAAGAGCACCTCGCTGACACGCGAAAGTGTCGCGCGTGTCGCGCTTGCGCGTGATAGCGAGACGCGCAGTACGCCACGTGGCGGGCCGGGGGCGTACGCCCCCTACGGCGGGTGGTCTAAGAGGGTGCATCTTACCTTTTTTGTGTAAACATATTCTTTTATTAATGTTGCATATTTTGTGTGGAAGCAGAAGGAGATTTTTTGTCTTCACCTGACATGATATTTGGATACTCTTTCATTAATATCAACTTTGATTCAAATAGAATTTTTGTTACATAACAAAATTTTAAAAATAAGTATTTAATTTTTTTTATGTGGAACATAAGTAAATATTTGAAATTGATGTATTTTTAAATGCACAAACTAAATACATCTTATTTAAAATAAGAGCAACTCTTTTACTAGGTGATAATAGATTCTCTGGATTTTCTCTAAATAATATTGAGAACAGGGTAAATTAGCTTGAGAATCCTAGAGTAGTTATAAATGATTTGATTGTTGTATTTCGAAAATACATGTAGAAGTATTATTAGTTTAGTTTTATTATACTCGCGAGTCTTTTGTCGATGCATCATTAATATTTTCTTTTCTTTTTTTTTTAAATGACTTGTATATCATTGTTCTGGTCATCATTATAATCTTTTCCGTTATTTTTTTTAATGAATATTAGCTCTATATCTTCTTTTTTTCGATTACATAAATGTTACTACACATCAAAAAGTTGCATCAAATGTGCACGAGTGACTACATTATTGACGTCATTAAGCACTAAAATCGCATAAAACCATCTAAAAATATGCAACTATCTAATTACGATTGTTTATAGATAGTGGATATCTTTAATTTTTAATCTCCTTAATTTGGCACCATTTCATTTCGTTTCCGCCTTGGGGCTGTACTCCAATTGGCCCACTTGCCTCCGTCCCTTTAAAAAATATGTGCTTAACCCTCTTTGTGGTCTTGAATCATCGTTTGAATTTTCAATTGAATGGGCACTGCTTGTGACTTCAATTCAAGGGCCTCTTGAAACTTTGATGTTAAACTTTTGGGCAGTTCCGGCTCTGTTCTCGCATTTTCTTTAGGCCCATACGACCCATTTGCCCATTGTAGCCAATCATCTTTCTCTCCAAGGTTCTTAAAAATGAAATGGAGGTCGCCCGGAATTGGTTCCGGTCTCCGAATCAGCCGTTCTGATTGGCTCAACTACCGATTTTGATCGTAATTTTTTTCTTTCATATTTTAATGTAATTTTTTGAAATATATGTTCATATATAGGCAAATATAAAATAATAATAACTAAAAAAAATATAAAACATACCAAATTTCCGTGCGAACTATCCACTTTGATCGGATTTTCTGGGTGAATCATCTGGTTTATCTGTATTTTGTCTGGTCGAACCAGACACTATTTTTAACCCAAAAATGACCCAAACTTATGCCCGATTCATGGTCGGCTGCATTTTTTAAAACCTTGTTTCTCTCCATACCGATACTGAGTCCCATCTGCCTCTTGTACCGCCCAATTTTCTTTTATTTCAATCCTATTAAAATAAATCTATTAAATCTAGGTTTCAATTTATAATAAAGTGATTTTTTAATAAATACATGTATTTTTACTTATTTTATGAGTTAAAAAAATATTTTAAAATTCAAGCTCATGTGTCGCACGATAAAAAAGACAAACCCCTTGCATCATTTTCTGAAACCCCATCTGTTAGGATTGGAAGATCAACAACACCGCATCTGATCATCCATTTTTTAAGTAAATGCAACTTTATTAAAAAAAATATACAGTTCACACATCTAGTAATGTAATATTTATTCCTAGCCAACGGCCTTAACTTCGAAAGTGAAAATCCGTAGTTTAGATCAATAAAAGATTAAGCTATGAGTAATTTGTATTAACTGAGGTACTAATACTTATTTTTGGTATTTATCTTTATTTTTATATTTATATAAGGATCTGCTTCCACAATTTAAAAAATACTAATGTTAATTCGCACCATGACGAAATTATAGTCTCTGACTCGTGGAATACGAGCACCATGACGATTGATTGTCCTGGAAAAAAGAGCACTTGCTGCCGCAAGCAATCACTACTAGTCGTTGGGTTAAGTGTGAGCAGGACATTTTGTGTTCCAAATTTGCCTGTAGCACTTTTAAATATTTTATATAATCTTCAGGACTAGTCCTACCAAATTTATTTTGTTGTTTCTATAATTTACTGAATTCTCGTTAATCTTAATATATAAATGTATGACCTCAATAAAATTACTTGACTAACCGTTCTTACGAATGACATGAGTCTAACGTTATTTTGTAGTCTACAATTTAAGAAAAGGGCGATCTACTTGCATCAAACCTTCACAGATGGTACTAGGTTATTCATTGTATACACCCCCAGGAGAAAGAGTTGCTCGTTGATTTCATGGAATTGATAGCTGTAACTCGACTGTAACGCAACAAGAATGACCTACTTGAAAATTGGCTTTAGCGAATAAATTTTTTTCCAAGAACTATGAAGGTTATACTATGGTAGTATTACTCAAATCACTCTTATCATCATTGAGATGATGAAAATTTGGGAAGGAAGTATTCTACTAAAGGTTGAGTATTTTTGTGGATTGCTAAAATCATACAAGGGATGTTCTCATCTAATTAGGAGGACTTGATGTTTTAGATTCATTATGTTCGCTTTGCTAGAGAGAAGATGAAACTTGCAACTATTTTACAACATTGTAAATTTTTAGTCCATCTATCAAAATTCTCTGTTAGATTTATAGGACAAAAATGGTCGAGATTTGAAGTATGAATATCACATTGTCAATATTATTATTGAAGGAGGAAGAGGTGATAAAGAAGAGTTGATCAATTCGATTCTATTGCGAGATAAAAATAGATAAACTGAAAAAATTACTTAAAGTACACGGACAATCAACATCTTTTTCTTCTACTAAAGTTAATAAATACATTTTAATTTTATTAATAATGAGTGAGATTTCAAACGCAATGACTTGTTGGTTTATTGCTAATTTTTTTTTTCCGTAGAAAAGCTTGGTTCAAAAGACGGATATTGCGTCTCCGTGTAGAAATAGGTGATTTTATTGATAAGTCTCATGAAAATGCGGGCATGATAAAATCTTGCGAGAAACTCCCGAGAGAAAAGAGTATTTTATCCCTTTGTATATTATGAAAAATAAGATAAAGCGCACCTGTCGAAAATATTAAAGTTAAAATTGGCAGCATCAGATTCTATCATTGAGACATTTCTCCTGAGCAAAAAGGATCCTAGGATGATGTGGATCCGCCTCGTAAACAAACCGCGTATTTGCCTGATGCAGTGCTCCAATAACAGTCTTTCTTAATATACAGAGGGATAAAATAATAGTCTTTCTTAAATTCGTCGCCAACCCTAAACAGAAAGCAGTCCCATTATCACACTAAGTATAGTGTACAAGTATCAAGGCTGGACAGTGAAATTGGCTCCTTCAAAAAGGATAATCTTGGAACCTTGTTGAGCTTTAGTGCCTATAACAAAGGTCCATCTCAATCTCACTGTGACGGTACCTGACGAGACTGAGAATATCGAAATAAGTAATATTTTAGTACAAAATCCATACTTCAAGCATAATGGACAATGTCTATTGTTGGTGAGATGAGACGTTTATTGGCTGAACTGGTAGTCTTTAAAATGATATTGTTTTGTAAAAATAAAAAATAAAATAACCTTAGATTTTTGTGTATTCCATTTTTTTAAAGACGATCAATTTTACTCTGTGGCTCAATAAATAAACACGTCAATGCGTCTCGTACAAATTGGTGTGCCACACCAAATAACTTAACTAAAAATTGCGGATTTTGTCCATAAAATGCTAATAAAAAAAACCCATATGGTATCCGATCTATGTTAACTTACCAACGATGCCTGAGACAAAATGTCCTACATGATATATAATAATGTCAGCGTTCCTTAAAAATAAGGGGAAATAAAGTGTCTGTTAGTTATATACTAACATTGTTTCTTTCATTTTGATTTTCAATTTAGATAAGTGCAATTTTTATATATTATATGAAAAATAACAAGTTGATGATCAAGACTATAAGAGTACTAACGAAAGAAGCCAAACCTTAGGAGAGTGACAGAGCTTTCACTTGCTTGGCAAGGCACCATACAATAAGAAAACTGGCCGACCATCATGTCAATGCCTCAACACGTAACAGGAGACAATTCCAACCCCATGATCCCTCCCGTCCTGCCCGAATGTCCAAAACACGAACTGTTTGTTGTCGTGGGAGCACCCGAAATACATGTTGATGTGGTTGCCATCATAGGTTCCATAATTGTAAATTGCACATATTCAGAATGTGAAGATGTTACCGAAAACACTAGACAAGAAAAACACCCTCTATACTCTAAAGAAATGACGAAGACCCTCTATCCGTAGAATTGAACTGTTTGATATTTATGATATCGCGGACAAGCCAATCGACCGGGTGGCTGATGCTCATCCAGTCTATTCCAAGATCACGTGCCAAGATATACTATTTGATTGAGCCTTTGATTTCGTAGTAAGATAGCATATATTATCATTGTGTCTAATATGTGTTATCTGATATCTTTGGTACGAAACACCAGTGTAGTTTCTCTTGTTGGATTCCTTGAGGTAATGATACATTACTTGTAAAAATATAAGGTGGTCTTGGGAGTAGGGACAGCAATTTAACCCTTATCCTAAGGTTAGACTTTTAAGAAAAGTCTATTCATTTTGACTCGGTTTACATTTGAATCTTTTTTAAAAAAAAAAAAGATAAAGGCATGGTTATGAATCTATAAGATCTATAAAATTTTGCTTTGATTCTGTTCGATTTTTTAAGATAATATTAAAATAATATATAATATATTAATTATTAAATCTAGTGCTAAATTCTCAATATCAATTTAGCAAACTTAAATTTTATTTTATTGACTTGTTTATTCTCTTTATATTGACTTAATTTAATAAATAGATGACTTAGTAATTCGATGTTATTGTAAATAATTAGATTGAGTTTAATTTTATTGAAACAGACTTGTAAGTAGCCATTATCCTGCTCAATATTTTAGCTATTAGATACTATCTGAATTCTTATTTTTAAAGAGAATAAGGAAAAAATATGAATTCATTTTCTAAAAAAAATATAAGGATCGAGGTACTATATATCCTATTTCCAACTCCAAATCTAATTGTTTGAACAATTAAAATTGAAACTGCCTTATAATAGGCTTATTCTTAGGTTTGGTGTCCAATGGTAACTCGACGCCTCGTTAGGTCCAAATGGTGCCTTTTAATTTTCCGTGTAGTTTATTTTTTCAAGCCGAAACTCGAATTATTTTATCAACTGATGCGTATCATTGGACAAGTCGATCCCATTATTTTTTTATGAACTACTCGTGACCAAAATCTGTCGTATATCTCGTAGTCCAAAAATTATCAAAATATCCAACATTAAGGTCAAACCAAGATAATCTTCGGGGAGAATACTTGTTTTACTCTAAACCGTATTGCCAACTTGCATGAAGAGAATTTTTCGATTTAACCAAAATTATTGGGAGACTAGCATTGGCCCAACCTACGGACTGGGAAAGTAAATTAAGTCGTAATCTCTCTTGGTAGAAATATATGTTATATTTTACGAGAAACACCGGTGGGTAGGGATGGCGTTGGGAGAATCAGGGTGTGATCTCTTTTGTATGGTGGAGTTATATTCTTGCACTTATGCTCTTTTAAAAATGGATCAAGACAATATACGGGTCCTAAAATATCAGATAAGATCAAGATTAACCCGTTAATCTATAATATTTTAAAACATAATTGAACTTAAAAATAGAACATGTATAATTTAAATCTATATCTATTGTAACATCAAAACTCACAACAACAATAAGACTTTCGTTTCTTACTCAAGAAATTAGTAAGAGATTGAAAAAGATTATTCAATAACAATGGTAGTTTAAATCATTTTCGATCATCTGACTCATAAAAAACATGTTAATGTTAAAGACAAAAATAAAACATATTCACTACTATTGATTCTGTATCGTTTAGAATTACATCTGGGCTTAGGACCCAGTCCGGGTCCTATTATTGCTGGCTAAGTTTTCAAAGAGACTTGCTTGTTTTCTGATTATGTTTCTCAAATAGTAAGAACAAAAAATTAAACGAAACGAACGCAAAAGGCGCATAATGGATGGTAAAAGGAGCATATATATATAAATATATATATATATATATATTTATATATATATATATTTATATATATATATAATTAAATTTGGAAAACAATATAAGATGAGCACGATTCTCTAATTACATATAAACGCTATTATGTTTTGATAAAAAAAGAGATATTCACTTGGAAGCGACATTCTTATGCATTTAAGCTCACCAAAGGGAATTGTACCATCAACAAAGCTGCGAAGCGACTCTACTTTATACATTTTGCCTTTGTTTTCTTTTTGCTTTTGTTTAGGGCCAATATTGCGTGGGTTATTTTGGAAAACTTCCAAGACAAAAGTATTATCAAACAAATTACGACATTGTTATGCATTTAAGCTCACCAAAGGGAATTGTACAATCAACAAAGCTGCGAAGCGACTCTACTGTTAACATTTTGCTTGGGTTAATATTGTTTAGGGCCAATATTGCCTGGGTTATTTTCGAAAACTTCCAAGACAAAAGTATTATCAGACAAATTATTTTTATATATAGTATATCATTTGAATTCAAATATTATTTATACACTAACAACTATAGTTTGATATTTTGATTAAAATTTTACCATTCGCTAAAATTATGATAAATTTGCTAATTTATGTATCTTAAAGGAAGGCAGCCTTATTACATAAAAAAATATTCTTTTGTCTTGAATAAATGACTATTGGGATGCAGCAAATTTTCAAACAAATTTAACACAAATATATTTTTAAAGGTTATAGTTTAGCTTGAACAATGTTTCATTCGTTAAATTAAGTTCTCGTTTGCCCACCTAACAAAAAAACAACAAGGTTTAAACATATTCACTCAGACTCAAGTCCGCACCTTTATATTATATTTTTTTTTTCAAACTTGGGTCTCCTTTGAAGTAGGAATAAAGTTTTATCGTTGGGTCATTTGAATCGTTTGTATTGGAAGTGTGATGCTTTTTATAAAACATAAATTATCATATATTAAAATCAACAAATGTACTGATTTTTTTGTGTATCACTGCACGGATAATTAATATGTATTAGTCATGGCATATGAAAAAAAATTTGTGTATTCACATGGACATCAAATTTACAAAACATAAATTTTTAATACTGGCTCCGCCAATAAACTTCCACAGTAACACATAAAAAAACACATTAAATTGTTAGAGCGAAAGTTTGGATATGAATTATCAAGTTTGCATATTATACTGCTCCTCTTTTTTTGGTAGCTCTCATATTCAAAATTGATGATTGTTACGCCTTATTTGGAAGATCATTATTTTAACGACAGTTTAGTTAAGTGTCTTAAATGTTAATGCAATAGACGTGCTCCGTTTCTTTTTAACGTCGTTTTACTAAATGGAGGCGGCTATATATATAAAAAAGGCAGTTGTTTGGTGAAATGATTAAGTACCCGCAATCTGGCATTCCCATAAACATGAAATTTATGCGAAAGTGTGAATAGTGAGATAGAAATAGGTGAATAATTTAATGGAATAGTTATTCATTCTTGTTTAATAAAATATCTAAATTTTAAGTAATTGGGATGTACGTTCAAATTGATAATATCATTCAATTTATATTGGAAATATTACAACTTTGTGGTTTCACGCTTTTTTACATATGATCCTGTCGTTTAAAAACAACCAAAAGAGTCTTGATTTTAGTTTTGCAATTTTACTTTTAGGCTCGGGAGGCTTCCTGAGTCTAAACTCGTCCCAAACCAAAAAATAAGGCCATTTGTAGTTGAGTTGACAGTCATGCCAATTTTTTTAAATATATTTGGCAATGTGAAATGTCATATGGTAAATTTCAAAAACAATCCCAATTTTTTTTTCCTCTCTTGGTCTGCTACTTTCCTCTCTCCTCTCTTCTTCTTCTTCTTCACAAGCCTGAGCCTTAGTGAAAGATTCTCATTTCACGCACCCTTACTAAAAGTTCAACAACTCGTTTCCTCCATTGGTTCATCAGTTATTTAGTTGAAAGTAAACATGTGTTCCTAATATATAGATTAAGATACTCTTTTCGATTTCGGTAATCCTCGCATGATTCACCTTCCCCTTTGCTCTTTACATTCCCTTAAAAAAATCTTTCTTTTTCCCTCTGTTCTTTAATAGGGTTCAAATTCCTCCCATGACCACATGAATTAAAACCCTAATTCACGATTGGGTATCAATCAAGTAAGCACCTTTACCAATCATCTTCTCCCTCTCGACTTCCTAGATTCGTGAGTAGTTCTCCTCAATGTGCCTGCCAAAAATCACCAACAAAATCCTAATCACAACCACGCTTTATTCCAGCACCAACATTATCTCCGCCACCCCTCACTCGCCACATATCCTTGTCCATCGTCCTTGCCTTCTTCTCCAGCCTAACTATCTCCTCTTCTACCTCTTGCCCTATACTTAATGATTCTTGTCTTTTCGGCTTCATTGATTTTTATATATAAGTTTATTTTTACTATTTTATGATTGATGTAACCATCACTCAATCGTTAATTATAAATGTTATTGTTGACATAAATTTTCATAATATTGATATTTTGACACATGAAAATATAAGTGCCTAATATATCTATATATATATATATATATGTATATATATATATATATGTATATGAAAGAGAAGCCAAAACTGCAACTAGCATGTACTACCTCCTACCTCCTTTTAGGTCCTACATTTACTAACGTGCATCAGATGTCAGCAGACGTCAATTTTCCCTCTTTGTCACTATTTAAATTTAAATTTTTTTGTTTTTATTTAATACATGAATTTGGATGAAGATGCATGAGCTAAAAAATAATACTCATCATTTCTCTTACCACTCCTTCTTTATACCTTTCTCCCCTAAGCTAAAAAAATAAATCATCTTCATTTCTCTAGCTATTCTATCTTCTTGTTCTCTTCCAGCAATGGTATTATTTTACACTATCACACTAATTGTAATGATGTCTGTGGTCCTGATAGGCTGCCTCTAGTGGGTGGGTTATCGATTTTCTTTGTCTGGGTTGAATGACAGCAAGTTATGGCCCATTGTGATAGGAGCCAAGTTTTCCCTCGTCCCCCAGCTTTGTCAGGCTATTTATGATGTGTATGAAGAGAACATTGATAATTTGGGAGACTAAGGATTGAACTCTGTCAATATCTTGAAGATAGTGACATATGAGGAGGTTCAAGGTTGATCACTGCTATATCTTATATACGTGAACTTAGATAATAGGGGAATAGTACTTGTTATATGTGGCCTAAACTTCAAAAAGCACTCTAACCATGATATACTATTTACCAACAATCCTAAGATGATGTTAGATGGAGGTACATCCACAGAGGGCTTTAGAGTTAGCCAAATGGGTCTTTAACTAAGAGGTAGAGTTTCTCAAGAACATGTGGAAGGATAAAGGAAGAGAGTTCAAATTAATTTTTGTCAAGCACTCCCTAGGTTTCTATGTTATAGAAATCCTTACCATACTAGTCATTACATGTTCTAATCAATTAGGGAGAATTTCCATGGCATGATATCGGGATGCGTCATTTTGGTAGCAAGGAGCATGTCCATGAATCTGTCTCTAAAGTATGATGATGTTGTTACTTCCATTATTTTATAGGTAATGTGCTCTCTTGTTAAAGTTCTTAAAATACATTCTCCTCTCTCTTTGTTATTTTATTTTGTAATTTAAGATAATTTAATATTAAAAGAGAAAATAAAGTTTAATTGTTATTGTTTATTGAGCAGCTGTCCTACCCACTTTCTTCTAGTGTATCTGAAAGACTTGTTCGCAAGGGAAGAAAAAAAGCTCAAGGATCTGACATGCCTCTACCCACCAAGAAGAGTTTTCCACCTTGTGGAGAGAAAGTTCTGCCCCTATAGATGATTTCCTCTTATTGTGAGGATGGGTATACCTATTAAGGAAAGGTTCAACAACATCACTGTGTCATTAAATGATGTCCCTAATCACACCCTCATTTGGGTGATCAAGGAGGCAGACAAGGCTCTCAAGATAAATTATTGTTCATGTTAGCCTTTTGTATTAATTGTTTATGTTTTGTAACATCATTATTTTGTATTTTATTAATTATTTTGCATTCTTTATAGTAGATAATGCATGATAATAATGCAACTACCATTGCTCTCAAACAATTGAGGATGGAAAGAGAGAATCAAATTATAACTATTGTGAAATGAGCACGTCATCTTCAAGTTCCTAATATTGATACAATAGAGGTTGAGGGCAAAGAAGTTCCTAAAATTGTTACAATAGATGTTGTAAGCAATATGGCTAAAAGAGGAGAAGTTCTTGTGGGTGAAAAAATCATAAATTACTATAATAGAGGTCGTCGATGACATGGCTACAAGCATAGATATTTTTATGACGAAGGCATCTGTGGGCAAAGAAGTTCTTAATATTGTTACAATGGAGGCTGAGGTTTCTAATATTGTTAAAATGGATGCCACAAGCGATATGACTAGAAGGAAAGAGGTTTTTGTAGGCAAATAAGGTTTCAATAATGCTACAACAGAGGTTATGGGTGAAGTGGCTATAAGCAGAGAAATTCCCATGGACGAAGAAGTTCCTAATATCATTGTAATGGAGGTCACGGGTGTCATAGCTAGAAGTGAGAGGTTCCTGACAGAGGCTCCTTCTGATGTTACAACAATCTTTACCATACTGGTCATTAATGTACTCCCTTATTAAATTTTTTAAAAGACTCTTATCCCTTTGTTATTTTATTTTGTAATTTAGTATTATTAATGTTGGAAAAGAAAAATATAGTTTAATTGTTGTTTTTATTGAGTAGTTGTCCTACCCACTTTCTTCTAGTGTACCTAAAAGACTTGTTCATAAGGGAAGAAAAAAATCTCAAGGATCTGACATGCCTCTACCACGAAGAAAAGTTTTTCACCTGGTGGAGAGAATATTTTGCCCCTACGGATGCTTTCATCTTATTGTAAGGATGGATGTACCCATTGAGAGAAGGTTCAACAATTTTATTATGTCATTTAATGTCGTCCCAGATCATGCCCTCATTTGGGTGATCACGGAGGTGGACAAGGCACTCGAGTTAAATTGTTGTTCATATTAGCTTTTTATATTACTTGTCTGTGTTTTATAATGTCATTCTTCTATGTTTTATTAATTTTTTGCATTGTTTATAGTAAATAATGCATGACAACAATGCAACCATTATTGCTCTCTAACAATTGATGATCGTTGTATCTTATATACATGGATTTTGATAATAGGGAAATAGTACTTGCTATGCATGGCCTAAACTTCAAGAAGCACTCTAACTATAATATACTATTCACCAACAATCCCGAGGTGATGTTGGATAAAGGTTACATCCACAGAGAGCTTTTAGAGCTAGCCGAATAGGTTTTCAACCAAGAGGGAGGATTAAAGAAGAGAGTTCAAATTAATTTTTATCAAGCACTCCCTAGTTTCTGGTGTTGCAGTAATCCTTACCATACTAGTCATTGCATGATCTAATCAATTAGAGAGAATCTCCTATGACATAATACAGGGATACGCCATTTTGATAGTAAGGAGTATGTCCCTGAATCTGTCTCTAAAGTATCTTGATATTATTACTTCTATTATCTGTAGGTAATATGCTCCTTTGTTAAAGTTCTTAAAATACATTCTCCTCTCCCTTTGTTATTTTATTTTGTAATTTAGTATTATTTAATGTTGGAAAAGAAAAATAGAGTTTAATTGTTGTTGTTTATTGAGCAGTTATTCTACCCACTTTCTTCTAGTGTATCTGAAAGACTTGTTCACAAGGAAAAAAATAAAGCTCAAAGATTCAACATGCCTCTACCCACTAGGAAGAGTTTTTCACTTGGTGGAGAGAAGGTTTTGTCTGTACAAATGATTTTTTCCTATGGTAAAGATGGATGTACCCATTAAGGGAAGGTTTAACAACATCATTATGTCATTGTATGCCATCCTGGATCATGCCCTCATTTAGATGATCAAAGAGGCAGACAAGGCTCTTGAGATAAATCGTTGTTCATGTTAGCCTTTTGTTATTAATTTTGTGTGTTTTACAATGTCATTCTTCTATGTACTATCAGAATAGTTATTTTGAACTTCTTGGTTAGTTAAAACTCTAGATTTTTCTTTAGGTATCTTGGCTTGCCTATATATAAGCCATAAGTCCTACAGTTAGAGAATAAGTTTTCTACATATTTTTTAGGTATCTTGGCTTGCCTATATATAGGCCATAAGTCCTAGGTCCGGAGAATAATTTTTGGGAGGGGATAGCAATTATCCGAGACTCTCGAAATTTCAATCAAGAGATGAATTTTAGTTAATATGGTTAAGTGGGAAGGTCAGTTCATTAAGACTAAACTTTTTTCACCTCTTTCTCATTAATTATGTCTTGATGTTATCTTTGTCATTATCATATGTAATGAGTACTTTTGAGTGCGGTGCTCTAATTATATGATTGATTGTTTGTGTTAAGTTATGGTTTGATTATGTTGTATAGTAGTTGTCAATTGATGTTCTTAATACTTAACCTAGCTTGATATCCTAGGTTATAATTTTAATTGATAGGAGTGGACCGAGAGGTACTCGAGTTGGTGGAAGAATAGATTGACATATTCTTAGGAATTAATGAGACATTTTGATATCGTAAGAATAATTCGTTAGAAAAAATCATCATAATTGAGATTAGTTTAATTCTAAGTATAATTGATGACTAAAAGCATTGATTAGTAACTAAACCTTTGCTATCTTAGTTTTTCCAACTTAATAAGCAAAAACATTAAGTGGATAGATTTGAAAATGTTGGGTAATAGTTAGGAATTTGTAAGAATCATAATCTTGACATAGGTAGTCAATCCATAAGAGTGTCGTGCTTAGCTTGTCTTTATTAGTACAAACCATCTTTTTACATTCTTGTTTTTGTTTTAACTTTGTTATAACATCTAACCATACATAAAAATAATTGTTACTCTTGCTACGTACAAATGACTGTATAGATTCATGTTCCAACCCTTAGTTTGGAACCTTATTTGTTTATTATATTATTTGATTATGTTGAATTGTTTCTCAATTTTTCATATGTCATTATTCCATAAACTTGAGTTTCTTCTATGTTTTATCATTATTTTTGCTTTATTTATAGTAGATAATGTGTGGCAACAATGCAACCACCATTGCTCTCTATAACAATTGATGATTGTCATGTCTTATATACGTGGACTTCGATAATAGGGAAATAGTACTTGCTATGCATGGCCTAAACTTTAAGAAGCACTCGAACTACGATATACTCTTTACCAAAAATCCTGAGATGATGTTGAACAGAGGTTACATCCACAGAGGGCTTTTGGAGCCAACCGAATAGGTTTTTAGCCAAGAGGTAAAGTTTCTCAAGAACACGTGGGAGGATGAAAGAAGAGAGTTCAAATTAATTTTTGCCGAGCACTCACTAATTTCTGATATTGCAGCAATCCTTACCATACTAGTCATTGCATGATCTAATCAATTAGAGAGAATCTCCTGTGACATGATACAAGGATATGCCATTTTGATAACAAGGAGCATGTCCTCAAAGCTATCTCTAAAGTATATTGATATTATTACTTCCATTATCTGTAGGTAATATGCTCCTTTGTTAAAGTTCTTAAAATACATTTTGCTCTCCCTTTGTTATTTTATTTTGTAATTTAGTATTATTTAATATTAGAAAAGAAAAATAGAGTTTAATTGTTGTTGTTTATTGAGCAGTTATTCTACTCACTTTCTTCTAGTGTATCTGAAAGACTTGTTCACAAGGGAAGAAACAAAGCTCAAAGATCCAACATGCCTCTATCCACTAGGAAGAGTTTTTCACTTGGTAGAGAGAAAGTTTTGTCAGTACAAATAATTTTTTCCTATTATGAGGTTGGGTGTACCCATTGAGGGAAGGTTTAACAACATCATTGTGTCATTGTATGCCATCCCAGATCACGTCCTCATTTAGGTGATCTAGGAGGTAGACAAGGCTCTCGAGATAAATCATTATTCATGTTAGCCTTTTGTTATTAATTTTCTGTGTTTTGCAACATCATTCTTCTATGTACGATCATAATAGTTGTTTTGAACTTCTTGGTTAGTTTAAACTCTAGATTTTTTTTAGGTATCTTGGCTTGCCTATATATAGGCCATAAGTCTTAGGGTTAGAGAATAAGTTTCTACATATTTTTTAGGTACCTTGGCTTGCCTATATATAGGCCATAAGTCCTAGGGTTGGAGAATAATTTGTGGGAGGGGATAGCAATTATCAGAGACTCCAAGGATTTCAATCAAGAGACGGATTTTAGTTAATTTGGTTAAGTGGGAAGGTCAAATCATTAAGACTAAATTTTTTCACCTCTTTCTCATTAACTAATATTATGTCTTGATGTTATCTTTGTCATCATCATATGTATTGAGTACTTTTATTGTGGGTGCGGTACTCTAACTATGTGATTGATTGTTTGTGTTAAGTTATGGTTTGAATATCTTGTGTAGTATTGTCAATTGATGTTCTTAATGCTTAACCTAGCTTGATCACCTAGGTTATGATTTTAATCGATATAAGTGGACCGAGAGGCACTCGAGTCGGTGGAAGAATAGATTGACATATTCTTAGGTATTAATGAGATATTTTGATATCGTAAGAATAATTTGTTAGGAGAAATCATCATAATTAAGATTAGTTGAATTCTAATTATAATTGATGAGTGAAAGCATTGATTAGTAACTTAGACCTTTGCTATCTTAATTTTGCTAACTTAATGAGCAAAAACATTAAGTGGATACATTAGAAAACTCTGGGTACTAGTTAAGAATTCGTTAGAACCATAATCTTGACATAAGTAGTCAATTCATATGAGTGTCGTGCTTAGCTTGTCTTTATTAGTACAAACTATCTTTTTACATTCTTGTTTTTGTTTTAACTTTGTTATAATATCTAACCCTACATAAAACAATTGTTACTCTTGCTACGTACAAATGACTGTATACATTCATGTTCCAACCCATAGTTTGGAACATTATTTGCTTACTATATTATTTGATTGCGTTGAATTGTTTCTCAATTTTTTGTACGTCATTAGTCCAAAATCTTGAGTTTCTTCTGTGTTTTATTATTTTTTTGCATTGTTTGTAGTAGATAATGCATGGCAATAATGCAACCACCATTACTCTCTAACAATTGATGATCATCGTATCTTATATACGTGGACTTCGATAATAGGGAAATAGTACTTACTATGCATGGCCTAAACTTCAAGATGCATTCCTGAGCTGATGTTGGACAGAGGTTATATCCACAGAGGGCTTTTGGAGCCAACCAAATAGGTTTTCAGCCAAGAGGTAGAGTTTCTCAAGAACACGTGGGGGGATTAAAGAAGAGAATTCAAATTAATTTTTGTCGAGCACTCCCTAATTTCTGGTGTTGTAGCAATCCTTAGCATACTAGTCATTGCATGATCTAATCAATTAGAGAAAATGATCTCCCATGATATGATATAGGGTTATGCCATTTTGATAGTAAGGAGCATGTCCCCAAATCTATCTCTAAAGTATCCTGATATTATTTCTTTCATTATCTACATGTAATATGCTCCTTTGTTAAAGTTCTGAAAATACATTCTCCTCTCCCTTTGTTATTTTATTTTGTAATTTAGTATTATTGAATTTTGGAAAAGAAAAATAGAGTTTAATTATTATTTTTTATTGAGCAGTTGTTCTACTCACGTTCTTCTATTGTATCTGAAAGACTTGTTAATACGGGAAGAAATAAAGCTCAAAGATCCAACATGCCTCTACCCACCAGGAAGAGTTTTTTACTTGGTGAAGAGAAGGTTTTGTCCATACAGATGATTTTTCCTATTGTGAGGATGGGTGTACCTACTGAGGGAAGGTTTAACAACGTCATTGTGTCATTTTATGCCATTCCAGATCAAGCCCTCATTTAGGTGATCAAGGAGGCGGACAAGGCTCTCGAGATAAATCGGTATTCATGTTAGCCTTTTGTTATTAATTTTCCGTGTTTTGCATCGTCATTCTTCTATGTACTGTCAGGATAGTTGTTTTGAACTTCTTAGTTAGTTAAAACTCTAGATTTTTCTTTAGGTATATTGGCTCGCCTATATTTAGGCCATAAGCCATAGGGTTAGAGAATAAGTTTTCTACATATTTTTTAGGTATCTTGGCTTGCCTATATATAGGCCAAAAGTCCTAGGGTTGGAGAATAATTTTTGAGAGGGGACAGCATTATCCGAGACTCTCGGGATTTTAACTAAGAGACGAATTTTAGTTAATTTGGTTAAGTGGGAAGGTCGAATCATTAAGACTAAACTTTCTTCACCTCTTTCTCATTAATTAAATTTATGTCTTGATGTTATCTTTGTCATCATCATGTGTATTGAGTACTTCCATTGTGGGTGCGGTGCTCTAATTATGTGATTGATTATTTGGGTTAAGTTATGGTTCCAATATCTTGTGTAGTATTTGTCAATTGATTTTTTTAATGCTTAACCTAGCTTGATTACCTAGGTTATGATTTTAATCAGTAGGAGTGGACTGAGAGGCACTCTAGTTGGTGGAAGACATATTCTTAAGTATTAATGAGACATCTTGATATCGTAAGAATAATTCGTTAGGAGAAATTATCATAATTGAGATTAGTTGAATTCTAAGTATAGTTGATGAGTGAAAACGTTGATTAGTAACTTAGACCTTTGCTATTCAGTTTTGTCAACTTAATGAGCAAAAACATTAAGTGGATACATCAGAAAACTGCAGATACAAGTTAGGACTTCGTAAGAACCATAATCTTGACATAGGTAGCCAATTGATAGGAGTGTCATGCTTAGCTTGTCTTTATTAGTACAAACCATCTTTTTACATTCTTGTTTTCGTTTTAACTTTGGTATAACATCTAACCGTACATAAAAATAATTGTTACTCTTGCTACGTACAAATGACTGTATAGATTCGTGTTCCAACCCTTAGTTTGGAACCTTATTTGTTTACTATATTATTTGATTCCGTTGAATTGCTTCTCAATTTTTCGTACGTCATTAGTCCAAATCTTGAGTTTTTTGGCTTCTAATATTATAGCTTATTTTCAATGTAGACAAAATCAATGTAGACTAGTATACAAACCAAATTTACCCCAAAATCTACTAAGGCATTTACAACCATATTTTTGAAAAAAATAAACCAATACCTCAACAACTTTCTCACCATACGGAGGACGATGCGTCGCTAGATGATATTATAGATGTCTGCTTATAGATGATATTACCTTAATGTCTGCTTATATTCAGAACAGAGAAGATGTCATACTCAACATCAATGAGAAGGTACATTTGGGTTCCCCGTTCTTAATTGGAGCACGCCATGTCATGTAGAAATTGTTTCTGTGAAAAAAAGCACAAGTTAAAAAGTTAGCTAGCTTGTTAGAGTATAGAATTATTATTTCTTTTCCTGTGTTTGTTTAACGTCGTAGCGTACGAATTTCCAGAGCCCGAAGCCGGATAACTTTTAAGAGGGTGCATTTTCAATGTTTCATTTTTTCTCAAGCAGGTTATATTAATTGATTCTGTGGTGTATCTTTAGCTGTGCCGCGGGAACAGATTTCTTTTTGCCAAATCATATAAAATCTGGATAATCAGCCCTCGTCGATTAATTACAATCTTGAGTCATTATAAAAATTTAAATAATAAGTCTTCTGAAAAATTATTTAACTCTGATTACACTATATATCTTTGTTAAAAAAGAATAATTCTTTTACTAATTGAACATACTTATTCTATGGGCTTTGTTTAAATAATATTGAGGTCGTGTCAAATTTGAGAAATAATTAAAATCAAATTGTTAAGAATCCTGCACGGTTTCGGTGACTTATTTATAAATGTGATAGTTTATTAATTTTTATAAAAAAATTTACATATACATATAATTGATAAATAGCACTTTCGAGAAACAAAATTTATGGATGAGAGATTAATTATTAATGAAGCGCTTGAGTTTTATTAAATATTCAGTCACACACAATTAAAAAAACACACACACACACATATGTATATGTATATGTATATGTATATGTATATGTATATGTATATGTATATGTATATACATACACATATAATTTTTGGCTTTTCATCATTCAAGGTCAAAAAAACATACGATATGAGATTACATGTGACGATCTTCGTCCATTCACCATTATTAGTACCCAAATGTTTGTCGGGTGTGTTGCTTGGAGATACTTTTAATGTAGTTTCATTTCACGCTAAGTATAAATAAAGATTAGAGGTTATTTTACCCCTTTCTCGATTAAAAATGTTTACACCAGTTTAACTGTTACTTTTGGATAAAATCTTAGTTTGTTATGGGTAAAATAGTTATCATAGCTAGCCAAAATAGAATGTTGAAGACATTTAATTGCACTTTTTTGCAAAGGTGAAAAAACTACAATTAGTCTCTACAAGGACAAAAATGACCAGTGTGTTGAGATCTTTTTATCTTTGAATAAAAATATTCATAACTGAATGCGAGAAATAATTATGATACTTTGATTTGTCAATTTATTTCTGGCAAGACACATGTTAATATTATATCAGGTCCTTTGGTGAGGTGCGCTGCTCCATTTCTCCGCAGGTGTGGACCGGAGACATTTAATTTGAGATCGAGTATTTTCTTTGGATTAATTTTTTTTTGTTAGAAATTCTGGGTTTAACCCCTATATAGAAAGGTAAACGTCAAATACACATAAAATGGCACGCTACTCGTAAGACGACGTCTGACTGAGGGGTTATGTAACACCTCAATCGGACGACTACGAATATCACTAACAGTTGCTTCAGAAGAGGAGTCTTCTTTCTCGAAATTGCTATAGCTGTCCTCGATAAAAAAAATTCCTATAGAAAAGAAAGCATCGAAATCGTAGGTGAGCTCCGTAAATTATCATAATTTGCACAAGTACATTGGAGGAGACTCACTCCCATAAATCATCAAAATAATCTCAAGTCAAAAATAAAATGGTACATTAGATGCAATAAAATCTGAGGAGAACTACAACGGTCACTAAGATAGAACGTCAACCAAGTGGTTGTCCTCCCGCCAGGTATGCTGGACTTCGATCTCCTAACTCCTAGTTAGTAACTCTCGTCCTCTCAAAACCATAGTCACTAGGGGTCATCCACTTGCCCATTGCAGAGTAGGACAAGTGATTAGTCAACTTCCACCTGGACACGATAGAATCCCCTCTCCCAAATCATCTCAAGACCGAGGATTCAAGCTCAAGCTCTGCAGCAAGGGAAGTACAGTTGTCGCCCTTGGCATAACCAAATATTCAAAGTCCACCCGAATCCCGAACAATGCCACAAGTTTTGGTAGGTCGTAGGTTGCCCGTGGGATACTCTAATTAGGAGGGATTCACTAAGTCCATGGGACTTTGTCCTATTTGTGGTAATTGGGATGAACCTATAGAACAAGATTTTCTTATATGTGAGTTCTTTGTTGCGATTTGCGATTACTTTGTAAGGTGCCTTGTTATTTGTTGGTATTCAGGTGCAAATTTAAGATCTCATTTGGATCAATGGTTAGGACTTATTCATGATGGCATGATCAAGAAGATTTGTTCACATAAAAAATTTGGCAAAATCTAGTTTTCAAAAAATCGAACAATTTTTTATTGCAAAGAATGCAACCGAAAATTTATTACTCATACTACCTTGTATCGTACTTATAAGTGGATTTGATAATCCAACGTGATCTCAAATTTGGGACATCAAAATTATATTCTATATATAGTCTCTTTTAACATGGGCAATTAGTCTTATATCTTTTAAGTTGCTCCATTTTGATATTGTACTAATTATAAATATGAAAGTGTAAATATATAATTAATCCATTAATAAAAAAATACATATATGTGCATGACATTTTTTGGGTAGAAATCGAGGCGCTAGTGCCCACAATATTTATTAACCACGTGATATAGCAACAATTTGAGTATATCGAAAAAGGCTAATCCCTTTAAAAGCATCTACATAAACATCACGTTCCTGACAAATCAAGTTAACTTGTGGGTACTCCTATTCGACTTCACGACCAACATCGAGAAGAGCTAGCGAGGAGTCAACCTCTACTTGTCTAATGCCTTGCTCATATGCCAACTCAACTCCCAATACAAGAGTCCAAAGCTCTATCATCAGCGAGGTGCAACATTTGATACCCTTAGCAAAGACACAAAGCAAGAGGCATGTTGCATCTCGAATAATCTCTCGCAAAAACTCCTAAATTACCAAGTAAAGCCTCATCAGTGTTAAATTTGACAGATCTAGGTGGTGAGCGTGTCCAGCGTACAAATACTTCACACACCTTAAAGGAATTAGAGTATTCTGATTAAGCATACCACAGACAAAATCATGTGTTTGTAGATGTATAAGAAAAAGGGGACCCTGTGGGACGCTCGTTGCAAAAGACTACATCATTCCGTCATTTTCATAGCCACTTGCACATAGTAATAAAGATAGTTGACTAAGAAGGGCCATCAATATTCTGACCAGCAGCTACAATATTTTCTTTGATCCAAACCTGAAAGTATGCCTCATCCAGAAAACTAGTCAGCCCTATAGGTAACAGTTTGTCCCATATCTCCTTTTGAAAACGTGCAATCACGAAAAAGGTACATTAGTGAATTTTCTCCTGAAAGGCATCTTGGACGGGTGCTCTTGGTGATCTAGTATCTCCTTGTTCGCTCTGCATTTGTGATCACAATGCCATGAAGAAAAAGCCTCATAAATACGCTTATTCGTTCAAGAATTCATAGAGACCAAACACTAGTGCAAAGGAGCTCTCCGTCGCTAGGTCCCAAGTCCACAACAACCAAGGAAGCCAACTGTGGAGCCTGAAGGAGGTTCGTTAATCGCATAATGTCACATCCCCTTTTCGGGTGCCAGTACATTCTTCATCTCTTTATGGTGGTAATTCACCTGCAGGATGGTTACACAGAGAAGAAAACAATAACCAAAGGTCATACCAAAAGGAACTACCAAGTTCATTTCCAACATTCCATCTCAGTCCTGGAATTATAAGATTGGTTTGACCTTCACGAAAGCCTGCCAGGTCGGGGAAGTCTGATCTGGGTTCGATCATCTCAACGCTTTGACCCCTCTACCATACTTTTTGATCATATTTTGATGAGATTATCTCGTGCCTGCAACAATAAATTCCACAAGAATCAGAAGTGGATTAAAAATCAAACAATAAATATACAGCTGTCTGCTCCACGTGCCACATTTGTTCAATGAGAAAATTTTATGATTTTCCATTAACGATTATAATTCGATCACTAATTATATAATGATTCGTTCTCATACATACTTTCTTTTGTCAATCAATTTTATAAATGGATCAAATTCTCGGATATTATCACTTGTACTGAAGATCATCTTAAAATTATTTATTTTTAACGAACATTATAAATTATTCACCGAATAAACATCATTGGGACTAATCAAAATTTGATTCCAGTAAAATTATTAAAATTTTATAAATTTTTGTCAACAAATATTTAATATTATCATATTCATAAATATCCTTCTCGAGATTTGTCTAAAATAAAATAATGATTATGTTTGTCTTTGTTAACTAACCTCTAATGCTCCGAGAGCTCACACTTGACTTGCCACTCCAAAAACCCACACACGCTTCCATCACTTTCCCCCACAACTCCCGCCGTTACCTTCACTCGATCCAAGAACCCCAAAATATTATCATTATTACTATTTAGTACGATAACTGTTTAATTAACCATAGATTATAGTT
>SOPF01027307.1:99844-205254 GCA_012979155.1 Hypericum perforatum | reverse complement strand
AGAGCCATAGCTGAAGAAAGCCCATATGTTCATTAAGAGAGGGAGGCACGTCAGCTAGCTGCCTATAAGTATTCAGATACTCTGTATAAGTCTTTGCTGTGTTAGCTGGGAACATGGCAGTAAAAGGCTCTTTGAACTCTTTATCAAACTTATCCAGACTATCTGGAGTGATCACGCGTCCATGAGGCCGAAGACCAAAAAGGGCCGCCATATCATACATGGTGATCGTCCTCATACCTACAAGACATATCGGGAGCAACACTTTACTAATAGAAGTTTAATGAGACGATAAAATGTAGGAAATACTCCAAGCCACGCACTTACCAGAGCGGAAAAGAAAAGTGTTGCTACTTGGACACCAATATTGCAAGAGGGCCGCAAGCAAGGGGAGGCATAGCTTAAAGTCGCAAGTGGAGAACTCTATGAAAGAAGCCACACCAGCATCAGTCCAAGTCGTCCCATGCAGCTTAACAAGCCGGTTATACCAACGGCTATAAGACTTGGAGTAGGTAGGCCATTGGTACCTATCCTCCATCCAATCACCTAAGTCTAATCTTCCACCCTGGAATAATGGAGCGTCCTGAGAGTGGATAGCAAGAAGTCCCTCATCGGAAAGGCGCTTGAAATTGCACACTATGGGACTAAGGCTAAAACTCTCTGGCCTAGAAGACGCTCCTGATAGACCAGTGACACCATCGCCTCCTGAATATGAAGCACCAAGGTCGTCTCCTTGATGGTCATCATTTAGGAGGGAGGTGTCGATATCATCACCATATTCCTTCTCTACCGCATGTATCCTAGCTACAAGATCCTCCATTGTGGTCAAGAGTACCTGCAAAAGAGCAAAAATAGGTTAAAAATTCGGGCTTTAACAAGGCCGGTCAAAGGTGTTGCAGGGGTGCCTGACCAAAGGAACAATTACGAAGCCAAGACTCAAGCAAAGGCAACACCACCCACACGGGTTGACTCAAGCAAAGGTGGCAAAATAGGCCCATCAATTACTTAAAGCAAGTCGACCGATGCAAGCTAGCAAATCCTCTTACCTAAGGCCGGAAATTCATACTTCCTAAGGGAGCGACATTACCCTTGCCATCGGCCAAACCTCCAACAAGGAGGAGAGGATGAACAAGCTAACACATCTGCTTAGTGAGGAGGGAAATTCTCACCTCAAGGAAGGCTTCAATCGACTATCATTCAAACAACACCAAGGATATCGAAAGATGCAAGACAACGATGCAAACCTTACCTTAGCATAGGTAATAAGGCCGAGCTTCCTAGGAAAGTAGGGAAGTTCGCATATGCCTTACTTGGCCGAAATACTTGCTTGGGTGGAGGTATGCAAGGACTCGGCTTAGATGGCTCATAACACTTGGACCAAGTTTAAAAGAGTTTAGACAAGCTCAAGCTACAAGAGGAGTCCGGGAACACGTCTTATCAAACATGACTATCAAAGCAAGCGAGTATATGCACTTGATCAAACGGTTGAACTAAGAGAATGGCGCGGCCCTAACCTAACCAAGAAGAAGAGTAGGCCGAATCTCTTGCAAAAAGGAAGAAAAATCAGCTTGCAAAAGGAGAAAAATTCAGCTTGTAAACTCACCTAAGAGACTATGAAAACTCACACATGGAGAAGGATTTGAGAGGACTTCTACTCAAGTTACTACCCTACCTAGGACACCCAAGGAAGGCCTAATAGTTCCATGTGAGTTCAAGCTACAATAGAGATTTCAAAAGTCACTTAGGCATTTTATCAAACACTTGGTGTGTGAAGTCTAAATGATATCTCACCAAGCATTCCCATACAAGCAAGCCACAAGTTCACAAGAAGACCAACTCCAACTACCATAGCAAACCCTAGAGTATATAAGGAGCTCTTTCCAAAAAAAAAAGAGCAAAAGAAAAAAAAAAGGGTTCGGCCGGTGGCCGGAGGAGCTTACCGGAGACGGCGGCGGCCGGAGCAAGATGGTGGTCGGCCGTTGGTGGTCGGGGCAGACGTCCGCCGCCGGTGGAGCAATCCCTTGGTGGAGGTCCGGCGAGAGAGAGGAAGAAGGTGGAGGAACTTGGTTTGGGTTTTTGGAGAAGTATGGAGGAAAGAGAAAGAATGAGTGGGTTTTCCCTCCCTTGAAGTCAAAAGGGAGATTTTGATATGGAGAGTTATTCACTTACTAAGGAACACATGGTGACATTTTCCTAGTTTGAAATTCAAATTGTCACCATGTGGGGGGGCATTGTTAGAAGACAAAATAATGTTGTCCTTAGGTGGGTGACTATTGGAAGCACTTTTCATTAGGTTGGTGACTATTGGAAGTACTTTTCATTGGGTTGGTGATTGTTGGAAGTACTTTCCATTGGGTTAGTGACTATTGGAAGTGTTTTTCATTGGGTTGGTGACTTCATGAAGAGCTTTTCCTTCCTTGAGTGACCAAAGTGGATACTTTGCCTCCTTGTAGTGGGGGGTTTCATTGGTGGAACTAAAGGAAGGCAAAAAGGGAAAATGCTCATGAGTGGAGGAAGGCAAAAAGGGAAAATGCTTGTGAGTGGAGGAAGGCAAAAAGGAAAATGCTTGTGAGTGGGAGAAGGCAAAAAAGGAAAATGCTTGTGGGCGGAGGAAGGCAAAAAGACGAATATGTTTAAAGAAAGTGACTCCCCGAAGTACTTTATCCTCCAAGAGTGACTAATACGGATATTTCACCTTTCATAAGAGGGAGTTCTTAGACCTCTCCTACCTCACCCAAGGGAGGCGTCAAAGGCTGAGGCCGACCTCACCCAAGGGAGGTGTTAACGGCCGAGGCCGATCTCACCCAAGGGAGGCGTCAACGGCCAAGGCCGATCTCACCCAAGGGAGGTGTCAAAGGCCAAGGCCGACCTCACCCAAGAGAAGTGTTAAAGGTCGAGGCCGACCTCACCCAAGAGAGGTGTCAACGGCCGAGGCCGATCTCACCCAAGAGAGGTGTCAACGGTCGAGGCCGATCTCACCCAAGGGAGGTATCAACGGCCGAGGCTGATCTCACCCAAGGGAGGTGTCAGAGGCCGAGGTTGACCTCACCCAAGAAAAGTGTTAAAGGCCGAGGCCGACCTCACCCAAAAGAGGTGTCAACGGCCAAGGCCGATCTCACCCAATGGAGGTGTCAAATGCCGACTTTACCCAAAGGAGGTGTTAGAGGCTTACCTCACTTAAGGAAGTGAAAACGGCTTGCCTTGCCTAGGGGACTGACAAAGGCTTACTCCACCTAAGAGAAGTATTAGGAGAGTGTGCCCGGCCTTAGAGAGGTTCACTCAGGGAGGGTGCTAAGAGCCCAATTCACCTACAGGAGGTGTCAGGAGCTTATTTCACCCAAAATGGGTGCCTTCACTCAAGGAGGGTGTTAAGAGCTTAACCCACCTAAAGGGGGTGTCAAGACCTTATTTCACTCAAGACGGGTGCTTTCACTTAGGGGAAGTGTTGACACCATACCTAAAGACACCTAAAGCTCTCGAAAGGCAAGGGGTGTTGACACTTCGCCTTGTGACACCTAGAAGTTCTGAAAGGCGAAGGGTGTCAACACCCAAGCTATTGATATCTTGTGGTTCCAAGGGTGACATGACCTCGCCTAGTGATACTTAAGACTTCTGGAAGGTAGAGTGTCATGACCCTTGCCTGGTGGCACCCATTGGACATTGACGGACCGTGTCAAGAGACCGTGCGCGGTCAGTCTTCTGAGAGAGAAGGCGATAAACGTGGACTCCGAATCTATAGGAAGAGATAAACCCGGTGAATTAAGCGATAAAGACGGTTTCGGCTCAAGATAAGGATAAGCATCCACAAAGATAAGCGTAAAGAGAGTCCGAGTTCAGGGAAAAGACGAAGATCGAGTGCAGGAAGGAGAAGGAATCCTCTGCCTATATAAAGGACATCCGAGGAAGGCATCAAGATCATCCAACAATCAACCACACAAATCTTCACAAAAGCTCAAAGCTTCTATTTTAGTTCTTAAGCCGGGCATTAGCGCTTGGTTAGGAGGTCGGGCGTTAGAGCCTGATAGTTGGCCGGGCATTGGAGCCTGGTTAGGAAGCTTAGTTAGGTGAGGGTAGTGGTGATCGTTCGATCACGTTTGTTTCTGTTGGGCGCCGACCTTGAGACGAGCCTTCAAGCCGTCAAGAGATCGTCCTTGACACCTTGTTACTTTTTCCCCACAACACCAAATAATGTGGCGAACAAATAATTTTCTCATCTCTTTCAAAAGTAAATTACACAATCACGATTCACGAACTAGATGGTACACGAGATCATTCATGCATTTGAAAGATTCACCTACAGTAAATATTCCCTCCCTCTGGAATGAAAGAACCAAACGACCGGTCATCCAAAGGGCCCCTCGGCCGGATAATCAAACGGAACTTCCATCAGCGTATCAGAGTCGAGCAAGTCGGATCTTGTAAAACCATAATTCCTCAGAACCTGGTTATCCGCCAAGTTCAACGCCTTCACCAACCCATCCCAACAATCCTTCCCTTTGTACATTGGGTTGTGATTCCCATTACACGGCTGGCACCCATTAAAATGCGTTATAAACGGTCGGCTCCGGTTCCCCACCATCCCGGCGTCTTTCAGGTACGGCCACCGAAACGCGGCGTACTGTCCGGTGACCTTCTCCGCGTGTCGTCTCCGCAAATGCTTCCCCTTCTTCTCCATCTCCGCGTAAGTCTCCGCGACGTGTTTGAACTTGGGGACCATCCAAACCCAATACCCGTTGAAGATGTAGTCCGTTTCTAAGTACACCTTGTCGTTTAAGAGCTCCTGGTTCTTGTAGAGCAAGTAAATGAGCGATGTCTGGTCGTCGGAGTTCGGGAACATCTTGTCCGTGAAGATGGACTTCTCTATTTGGCCCCACTTGCTGTACTCCTTCCCCATGGGACCCATGTCGGCCCACGTGTCCATGAAGTCCAACGACCACTGACAGTTCCTGATGAGGAAAACGCCGGCGTTTAGCCCTACCCAGCTTTTCTCCACGAACATTTCCTCCCTTGACCCGTTGACTATTAGGTTAAACCCTCGGTACTTCTCTAGTGGGTGTCTGAACTCCATGTCTGTTATGACCGCGTCGGCGTCGACCCACCACATCCACTCGGCGTCCGGATGGGCCAACATGGCGGCCTTGAGGATCCCGTATTTGGACCAGTAGCTGTTCATCTTCGGCTGGAGGAAGACGTTGTTATAGAAAACTTCGCAGCCGTGGATCCGACAATAGTCGACTTTGTTCTTGAACAGCCTCAGGAGATAATGGTCCCCAGCCGGGAACTCGCAAGGCTCCGGCTGGGATCCAGTGACCATCACGATCCGGTCATGTGATCCCGGGAGAAACGACGGGTGCAGGTTTAGCCAGTGCCGCCTCTTCTCGTCCCAGTTGGTGACCGGCTTCTGTAGGGAGTAAGCCAGCTCCGGGTCGTCGTAGAAGGTCTTCTCCGGTGGGTCGAACCGGATGTTGGGAGCCGGCTGGTCGAAGAGCGGACCGAAGTCGATGTCTCGGGCGATGAGGGTCGGGCCGGCATAGGACCAGAGGGCGAATATGAGTAGGAAGGCGAAGAACGACCCGCCAAGGTAAACAAGCCTATTCTTGCTTAGAGAAACCATATTTTGAAAGAGTTGTGTTTATGGTTAATTAGTGGGACATTGGTAGCTTAGTTGTGGTTTAGGCAGTGTGTTTAGGAGAAGATGTGGGATCCAAAGTGTCGGTTACAATATCTAAAGATTCTAAACATGAGGAAAAAGAGAGGAAGTACTTTTAGTAGATTTTTCTATTAGGGTAAGCTTAAACATTCTTTTTTGATTTATTTAAAATTAAACTCTTACGAATTTATAATTAATTACTTTGGAACAATAGTGTTGGACTCTAACAATTGTATTGCAACTATGAAAAAAAACATGAGTACATTATTTCGTAAAGCTCTAAGCAATGTCACTTCTCCGGCTACTGATCCGAATCAATCTCCGGCAGAGACGATATGTAATGGAGTTAGCTACACATGGAGAATATTGTATGAAATTTAATCTAAAGGTAGATCAACGTGGATGCCTTTGTATATGTGATGTATTCACATGGCCAACCACAGATTTCGAGAATCGAATTATGAAACGAAGCGTTTTCAAAATACAAGATACCCCAAAAATCATATTCACAAAAAGCCAATGACAGACGTGAGGCAAAGAATTAACAAAAGGTAGGCATTATATTTTATGTATTGAAGTCACTTCAGGTTCCGAGGCCCAGCACATGCTCCGTAATTTGAAAATACTAAAGTATTAATTTTCTTAAGAAGGTAAATACTAAATGGTACTCCTATCATCATCTTTTTTCCGTACCTTCTATCAATTTCTTTGTTGAATCAGTCTAATTAGAAAAATTAGGTCCGATCAGATTTGTTGTGATAATAGCTTATACGACAAGTATTGTTTGGAGTGCATATTTGATCATAAAAGACCATAGGTTATTAGTTGGCTAAAACTTTAAAATGTATTTAGAATGATCCGGAGTCAGTCTAGTCTCTAGCTCTTCAGATTAATTATTTCTGCAATTAATCCTTCTATACTTTGCTCTAAGTTCTAAACCAAAAAAGTTTTCCCAGCTTTATGAACAAAATCGTACAAGGATGAACCACCGAGCCATTAAACTTTCCACGTACACACCACAAAAGGAAACAAACAAAAAAAACTCCAAAACCATTGAACAGAAGTACAGAACAAGTAACAAGTCATCTGCAGCTATCATTAAACTGACGTCGAATAGGCAATTCATAGAATAAGATTGTTCGGTTACTAATGCATAGAAGATACCAGAACATTGAAGCATGCACCAATGTTCAGGTTCCATAACATGCAAAACACAAGAGGCTACGTATTAACTGTTTCTACAAATATCTAGCTAGCTAAAATTGCTGCAGAAAACTGACCATTATTGAGCCTTGGGCCTATTTATTTATACACGGGCGGTACCTTAACCATATTCGAGTTACTGGCTACTTGTTTGATGATGACAATTTACTGTACCTGCCGACATCCTTTAACGTCTCGCCATCGGAGATAAACCAGCCCAGCACGGTAGTGCGTATACGCTCCGGCGACCACCAGTATATGGAATAATTGGTGGCTGTGCCCTGCAATATCGAACTTCCCAGGCATCCACCGTTCTGGAATCCTGAGGGCGTAGACCACCGCTCCAGTGACGTAGAAAACCCCCATGAGAATCTCGTAGCCGGTTGTGTGGAGCGCCTCGGGCAGGCGCCAGAACAAAATAACCTTGTGCAGAATAGGGCCGATTCCGCTGAGTCCCATGATGCAGAATAGGATGGCTCGCGTGGTTCGGAATTTAGGCGTCTGGAATACCGGCAAGAGAGAGAATACGAGTGTGATAGACCCCAGAACGGTTATGAACCCCAAATACAGGTCGCGGAAGAAGGGGTCACACATGAACGAGTAGTATACTGGAGGAAAAAATGAGGTGGTTATGAGAACTATAATGCCGGCGTAATCAACCCTGAGCATGATGCAGGACACGCGCTTGGAGTGGCAAGAAAAAAGGTGGCAGGTGCTACTAGCCAGTAAACAAAACATGGCCCCTCCCAAGAAAGCGAAAAACGGCCAACGCGTGATTGGTCCAGCCGTTAGGGGAGCTATCATGTTCACCAAATCTTCTGCCATCGAATGCTGCATTAACGGAGGACAGACTTGAGGCTTCCAGAAAAAGTAAACAAAAGAATCATCTAATCAAGCAATTATAATAAAGTTCCTACCACTGCCTCTGGACAAACCTATATAATCACGAGAAAATCCCGAGCATAAAAAGAAGAGGACAAATATGTCAGTAGCAACAAAACACCGAACAGAAGCATTACCAGAACACAGTCATCAGTGTGGTTGCCACTTGAGAACCGCTCAGGCAAACAATTACAGAGAAGTTCCTTAATGTGCGACGCTGAAAGTGAAAGCGTAATGCTCATAGAAGGCAATGAGGTTCTCAGTTCCTTCCGGAATTTATTCAAACCAGCCATATTAGGCAGAGAAGGGAGGCAGTCTTGCAGTTTATGCAAATCCGCCTTCATAACTTGTGGAAGTTGTAGCGAATGAAGATCAACCACCTTTGGAACCTTTGTTGCAGTGTATATGGTCAGGGAAAGGAAAAGGAAGAATCCAATCAAATGCCTGCAGTTACAGTATTTGATTAATTAGAATTCCCGTGAAGTGCAACTCTTTTAATAACTGAATCAACAACCAAGAATTATTACTCGTAACCCCTATATTAACAGATATTAAGGTGTAAGGTTAACATTTTACATGTGTGACCTCGATTATGGACATCATGCTTCCTAAGAGAGTTATACAGCCATATACCAAGTACACAACTGAATGACGCCAAAATACAAAAACAGGACAAGCTCTGAAATCTATCGGAACATTCAGATTGATTTGCTTTTTCGTGCAATGACACGCTTATTGCATAAGCAACCAAGAATATACAAGAAAAAAGGGGCGGAAAGATTAGACCCGACTAAGACCAAGGATTAAACTAACTCTGACCCTCAACAAGTCAAGCATATAAGGATAAACAGTCAATCAAGAAGCCTGTGTTGTTCAAACAGCTTTTTAAAGAGGTAACATTCTCAAATCACTTGAGACTTCAGATATTGATATCGCCACATCGCCCTTACAGGTCTTGCACTTGGAGAAGCTAGAATGGTGTCCCTGGCATTCAACTGCCCCCTTGCTAAGACGGTAAGGGAGCCGAGTATTGGAACAAAGTTAGTCGCTCCACTGATTTCAATGACCTGTCGGTCATAGGTTGGAGTCGTAAAAAAAAAAGGCTCTTTTCCCAGGAATGCAAGGCTAGTTACGACTTTCACCACCCAGATTCACTATAATTTACACCGCAGAATGTTGCCAATGACAACCCGATAGACTGCAAGCCACGAGATGGAATCAAACAACTAACTCCACCTGAGCTTTCTAATAGGATTTTTGCGATATCGATAAGAACAACACAATTCCAATCAGAGCACAAATGTTTAATCCGTGTTTTTTTTATATCTCCAGCTTCTTCTGGGTTCCCATTCCATCAATCCATTATCATCACACAAGTATCTGACAACACAAATAAAAACACTTCATTTCTAGAGGTAGACACTCGAACGCACACATGCACACACCGTAAACCAGCAATCACATCAATCCCAAAAGAAGTCTAAACTTAGGCATACAAAAGATGGAGAGAAAAGATAACTCACGTCCAGACATTCAGCGTCTCATTATGGATGGAGAAGATGCTGAGCAGAATCTGCTTCAGCGGCCACTCAGCTCGGTAATGGCCAAGAATGAACTCGTTGTCCCTTAAAAAAGCGGGCAAAGAATGATACTCCACAAGCTGGTACTTCACTTTCTTCCATAGCCTCTTCCCTTTCCCTCCTCCCTTTGAAGGGCTAGCTGGGCTGTCCTCCGACGACACCAATTTCACACCCTCAGCAGCGTGATCAACACCCTCCATCATCAGCTGCAAATCGAAACAAATAACTCAAAACAAACCTCGCATGTAACTATCTTTGAAACGAAGAGGGTCAATTCGGAGAAAAAAAATAACATTTACAAGAGGAGAAAACGGATCAAACCTACAAGCAGTCTTTCCTGCAATATATTGGAATCAAAAGTAAACTTTTTCTCGAGGAGAATTTTCATGCACCATCAGCAAATAGATAAAATTATTAGGCCTATCCAATACCGGGTCAAAGAAGGAACCTCGAAATCTAAATTCTAAACTCCAAACCAAAAACCCACAAAGCAAAAACAAGAAAGTTGGATAAAGAGGGTACCTGAAGCGAAAAGGAACCAAATTTACCAAGCAATCAAAGGGGTTTCTCTACAAAGCTTGGTTTTTTTTTCTCGCTATATAGAGAAAACCCAGATGCGGGAAGAAATGGGAGAAGCTAGAAGGAAACACAGAGGTCAAAAATCCCCTTCCCAAAGTGCACCAAAGGGACAAGGCAGGGGAGAGGAGATAACCAAAGGGAAGAGGACATTTAGGACGTTGAAAAAAATGCACGTGGCTTAGGGGAAATGTCGGAAGGTGGTGGCTAGAGGAGATTCGGAGATTCCGATGGTGATACTTTGGTTGCGTTTTCTGTTTTATGTCCTAAAATTTAATTACAATACGTTGTTCTGGCCTTTGGGAAAGGGGAGATCTTTTCTCCATGACAGTGCCAGTGTATTAATAGAGTTTGTCTTGGTATGATATATGTCGGCTATTTATTTTTTTAGATCATATTCTAAATTCTATTCTATTACATCATTACATCAGAAATGTTCATGCCAGGAATCGAACCCTGGACTTCATCCCACATGGGTGGGAATAATGCCACTGGACCAAATGGTCACTGGGCGTCGGCTATTTATTTTGAGTACAAGAGGAGGTGGCTAGCTGATGTGGTCTATCGGGATCCGTATCCAATATATAAATTCAGTTTTCGTTTTATAAATTTTGTGTACGATAATACTAATCTAGAGGATTGTTCTAACTAAACAACATGGATATATTTGTTTGGGTTGCCCTAATTTTTTTTATTACGATACAAAATGTATAATACATATAAAAAATACAAACACAACATATGAATTCTGAAGACGCTATATGAAATACGACAACGAATACGAAAAAAAGCAAAGATACATGATTGGATCAAACGACATACAAACTACAATTAATAATTGCAGTGTCGTATCGTATTTACAATTTCAAATATAATTTAATGTACATGATATGCACTCCAAACGATAGTCAATATTGTTTGAACACCATTTCAATTATTTTCACGATAAAATCATTTATTCTCCCAATTTGTTCATCTCTCATTCATTTCACCCAGCACCGTCTTCCATTAATACTTTCCGTCCTAATTATTATAGAATAGTGCCACACGTAGCAATGTCTCGATTGTGAAATGTATGGTCGCATTCTATAAACAATTTAGGAAAAGTTCACCAACATTTCACGTTGGATTAGGTCGAAATTTGTACTCATTATTAGACAAAAATGAGTTCGGACACATAAGACCCAAAAGCCCAATAATTTTTGGGCCGACATGTGGTCTACCATGTTAGCCATGCACGCAGGACATGTTATTTGGCAACACGTGGTGCCCACATATTGGTTACGTAACATCCACGTGTTCCTTCTTATAAAAAGCAGAAAACGCAGAGTAATTGAATTGTAAATTTTTCACTCTTACTCACACTAAAAAAAATTAGTCCGTGACGATTTAAGATTTTGGAGATCAAGGGCATCCATAAAAAATCGTTTACGCATCCGACACATTTGTGATCTTGAACCAACAGATGACAATATCTTATTGCAATATTCATGTAGAAAAACGCTACAGCAAGTTATTTATGAATGAATTTGTTTATTAATTGTACAAAAGTTATCATGTGATTATGCATTAATAGCGAGAAAAAAAATTTTGAAAAAATTATTATCAACAAACTCATAATTGATTAATTTATGCTCGGTACAATTACACATGGATTATATATGTGACGCTGCATGTCTCTAATCTTACTTTAAGAAAAAAGCAACCACAAAGTTCAAAGCATCACGAAGTTGGAAAGATGCGCCATACATGACTTTATTCTCTCCGTCAATTTAATTTGATGAGCTATTTTTTTTTATAAACTATATGAATCATAGTAATAGTTACAGAATATGGACAGTGCAGTAGTATATTGTTCGATTGCAACCAGAGTCTTAGTAAAATTATGCATCCGTATAATTCGGTGCAAAAATAGTTTATCAAATTGATAACTGTTCTTTTTTATTTACCCAAGTTTGGTATAACTTGTCAAATTGAGCTCATAGCTAATTAGTTGATAACCATAAAATCCAAATAGAAAGCTAGATTTCCCCGGAAAAAATAAATTGATAGCTAGATTTTGACATTATGAAAATATATGATAAAATTGTCGTTTTCTATTGATGTAGTTTCTTTTTGTTTGTCTGTCTTATGTGAATGAATTGTAAACTAAGTTGGTGTAGAACCTGCACAAATGAAATAGGATAATCAAAATGGAAAACATGCAGGTCTAAGATAGGGTCTCACTGAGACTTCTAAACCAAATTATGTGCAAATCTTTTCATTAAAACAATATGAATTTTACCCCTATAATTTTTCTTTTGTGATTATGTAATATACGTAATAGTAAGATCATTTTTTCCTTCATAATATTCGAACTCGAAATTGTGTGTCAAAATCCAAAACAAACATGAGTTATAATTTGTTTCGCGGGCTTCCAAAAAGCGGCGATAACGCGTAAACACTGTTGCGTTAGGACACTGCTTCATCACCAGACAGAATCCAATCCTCCAACGACGAAACCCCCTCGCACCGACTCACTTTCCTTAAAGCCTAATCAACCGCCTCAACCTCACGCTATATATAAATACACCTTTAGTGATTAAACTTTTCTCCTTTACCTATAATTCCACACTTGTTATTGTCCAAACCAAAGCCAACCTACGAGAAAGAGAATGAGCTATTACACCCAGCAGCAGCCCCCAGTCGGTGCTCCTCCTCCACAAGGTACTGATTAGTGTTATTAACGTTTAGAGTCGAGTATCGTCGAATCGTATTTAGTGACTTTCATGCATCTTGGTGATCGATCTTGCTTGGGCTGTGTAAGATTTGAGACGAGGTAGTTTCTGATCTGGCTTTGGTGTTATGTTGTGATATGTTGTGTAGGTTATCCGAAGGACGCGTACCCTCCTGTAGGGTACCCAGTTCAGGGTTACCAGCAGGGGTACCCTCCTCAACAAGGGTATGGTCCAGGGTACAACCAGTCCCAGCCCAGGCAGGAAGTTGGTTTCCTTGAAGGCTGGTGCGTTCCTCTCTTGTTCATCTCTTTGTTTCGTCTCTGCCAGTTAAAATTATGTGCTCTAAAAGTAGTTATTTATATTAAAGGGAGTTCTGTCCAAATGGTAAAAGAATTAGATTATATTCTTGATGTTATTAGGAATAGCGATGTAGACATGGACTCTGAATAACATAATTTCACAAAAATAGAGCAGGCATTTTATTAGCAATTGGTCTGGCTTTCTGCAATTTCAATTATTTGGTTTGGTATTAATTATTACGTTTGCGTCTGATTTATTCTGATCCTTTGAAAGCCAAAGCATCTCTACAAAGAAATTAGAGATAATTGAAGCCTAGAAGTTACAAACATTAGAATTCCATATGGATCATAAACATATATATAATTTCGATTGGTAGGCCTATTTTTGAAGCGGTTTCTTTATAAGCCGATCTGGGGAACTGGTCATTGCTTATGCCTCTTAAGTGAATTTCACAAATCTTACTTCCTTTGTTGTTGTGCAGCTTAGCGGCTCTCTGCTGTTGTTGCATGTTGGATGCTTGCTTCTGAGGAGGGTCCTTCCTTTTCTGGCATTATTTTTCGTCACTTTGTCGACGAAGTATGTAATATCATAGGACCTCTGGAAGATCCTTCCCTCCTCTTAGGGAAGGATCAGTTCTTTTGTATCTTCACCTTGCCGTTGTCTTACTCTCGACAGTTTGACTCGACTTGTCATTCAACTTGATGTTGTTTTATGTCTTTTGATTTATAAACTTTTTTTTTGGTTTATAAACTTTGTCGTACAAGAAAGATCATAATCTTTTCACATAGCTTGTCGAGTAGTTTCGGAGATCATGACACATGGTTTTGGGCCGAGGTGTGTCATATTCTCTGCGTTTTAATGGGCCGGGTGTATCGCTTTTTAAGCCCAATTTCTATTTTGGCAGATTAAATATCGTCTGTCTTTAAAAAAAAAAAGTACAAACAACTCTTTTCTTTCTAAATTCTACCCATCCTAGTTCATCTTCTTCCTTGTACGAAAACTCTAGATCATCAAAATTGTATATTTCTGAAAATTTCAAATCAACTAAAGATAATCAAAACTTGAACAACTTAATTTTAAAAACACAAATCAATTAAAGAGAATCAAAACTTTATCAACTTTAATTCTAAAAACCCCACATCAAAGAATTTCGCAGGGAGTTGGATTTGGGATTTAGGGGTTAATCAGATTAGGGGTTGGATTAGGAGTTAATAGGTCAACTAGATTTGTTTAGAAATTAGCTTATTCAGATTATGGCCTGGATTTGGGTGTTAATTATTCTAGATATTATGGACGCCCAGGGACCATGTTGTGCAACTCGTTGGAGCGTGAGCTTGTCCTCGACCTGGGATTGGTTTTTTGGATTGGGAATTAATCGGCGGTGGGTTGATTTGATGTATTAAATCTTGTTTGGTGTTTAGTTTTGGTTGAAGATTAGGGTGAAAGAAAGAAATTTATTATTTTTTATATAAAAATTCAACGAAAATTCGCTAGTACACTTTTTGACGACAAGGGAAAGGATAAATGTCTCTTGAGGAGGCAAAACAGGATCCCGTTGGAACAAGGATCTTTGGTTGTTTAATGTTGATGAATCTAATAGATGGGATCACTATCCAAGGGGTTCGTTTCTCTCTCCTTTAGCGTGGAGTTTTATTAGGATTTTTTTACCCTCTTTTCTTTTGTCCGCCGCTCCTTCTCCCTCGTTTTCCACTTTACTTCCTCCACCTCCTCTCTCTTCCTCCATCATCTAACCTCCTTCACAGCATCTTTGTTGCTTTGGGTTGCTAAGCCAGTGCCCCTAAGAACCTGTTGTCGGCCACATATCTGATCGACGATGTAGATTTGTTGTCACCGCCGCTCCTCCGACCACCGCTAGCCCAAGCCTCGCCGTCGCTTCTCCAACCCCAGCCACCAACCTCGGCTCATCATCGACTTTCTCCTTGTCCATCCCATCTCCGACCACCGCCTGCTTTCCCACTTCCAGACCAAGCCTCATCACAATTGTCGCAGCCCAAGCCTCGTCGTAGTAGTTAAAGAAGAAGCCTCGTCATAGTCGTCGCAGCCCAAGCCTCCTGGTCCGTCCATCCCAACCGTCGCAGCTTTCCTAACGGGCCTTTGGTGGTCCTTTTCGTTGGCCGGAGGGGTTGGTCGTTGTAGACCTCTCCTCCGGACACTATTGTTAATTTTCATGTCATGTTCTATGTTTATTGTCCTGTTGTTGTTGTCTTTGTTTTGTATGTTGTGTAGATGTTGCTTTTGCCCTCGTGCCACACGTGTTTAGTGGCTACGATTGGCTTTGCTTTACTATCTACTTTTGCTTGGATCGACCTTGGTTTGATCTGAGATCTGGTCGGTACTCGAAATCTTTTCCCGCGGAGCAAGTGGATAGCCTTGTCTTGATTGGATTCGTTCGATCTTGACATTCATTTGCGTGCAGCTTGTATGCATTCAAATGCCCTCGCAGTTGTGTCTTTGACGCGACTTCGTGGTTATTAGCCGTAGCTTGTCTCGGCAACTTTCGCCTTGAACTTTTGGCTCTTGTAGCCTTTGTCCGCCCTTCGTTTTCCCCCTTTCTCCACTTGGAATGGTTTCGTTTACTGTCTTTCGCGTATGTTGTTCTTCTCTTGTACTGTTATCTGTTCTTTTAATATAGGCATTGAGTCACCTTTAAAAAAAAAGAATTTTTTTTAGTGGAAATCTATTTTGGTTATTTCAAGTTAGATTTTGTTGGAGAAAAAAAGAATATTTTAAAATTAAGATTTAAGAGTCTATTATCACGGAGAGATGAGATAAATTTTTTACAACAGTGAAATATCTTATTAAGAAAGTGATGAACGGTCATATGAGGGTAATTTTACCTTAAACTATGTATCATTACTAATTTTAATTTTGTGGCTGCCATATGATTAATTTGTGGGAAAAATATGGTAACATTGAGATTAAAATTTCAACAAAAATCCCTGTTTATTAACGCTGACCGTCCTCGAGCGCAAATAAATTAATTACGAGGTTATTACACACAGATAATCATCTTTAAATTCTTTTTAAAAGAAAAAAAAAAAGCCTCTTCCAATCCTCACGTGAAACACCTTCCCTCCGCGGCTCCGCCCACTCCTCCCCTCCCATTTCTCTCCTCGCTCCCGCTCCTTCCTCAGGTAAACTCCATTTTCCGTCTTCCCTTTTATTAATTTCAATAAAAATTAATCTGAAAAAAAAACAGAGAGAAAAATTAAACCGTTACATGTAAATTAATCTCGCGACCGCGTCCTCCTAGTTTAATCCCAACGACTAATTTCTCCCTCGCGCGTTGAATTCTTTGGTTCCTTTTTTTTTTCTGGTAAAAAAAAATCAATTGGCGGTTTTGCTTTTCGCGTTAGATTAGAAATCGATTTTTAATTTTATCCCTTTTTTTTTCTCGTAATTAGCCTCTTTAATTTTTGTCCCTGTTATCCACATTTTTTAACTGCTTACGAGTGGAGTATTGCATTGGTTTTGTGGTTGTGCAGGAAGAAGAAGTTCGTTTGGTGAAGGGATTTAGATCGATCTTTTCGTGGATGGGTGCTCCTAAGCTGAAGTGGACGGCGGAAGAAGAGGCAGCGCTTAAAGCTGGAGTCCGAAAGCACGGGACGGGGAAATGGCGCACCATACTTTCGGATCCCGAGTTTGGTTCTACGTTGCGTTTTCGCTCGAATGTTGATCTCAAGGTATATGTATCTACTCGTCTTATGTTAGTCTGCTTTTGATTGTCAAGGTAGTCGATTGTTGGATGCGCATTTCTACACTGTTAAGTCATGTTAGTAATATGATCGACAGGACAAATGGAGAAATATCAATGTGACTTCAATATGGGGATCTAGACACAAGGCTAAGCTGGCAGTTAAAAGATCTCTGCATACCCCTAAACTTGATGCATATTCTAAAGCCCTAGCTATCGTCATTCCTCGGAGCAGTTGCGAGCCTCTTGATGCTAAACCTCTTACTGTTTCTGCTGCAACACCACCGAATGGTGGTTCAAGAGAACTTCCTCCCAGGTGATTTAAAGGTTGCGTATATTGTTGATGGTGGTTCAACAAAGTGTCTCAAGCATTATTAATCCCAAGTAGTGTCACATGTTGTATATGAATCTTGTGGTAATACAATATTGTTATTAATGGAAGCAACTGGAGAAGCATGAATCTGTCTGTGCGTATGTTACTCTGCCTGTGGTCGTGCGCTTTCTATTTGCTTTACTGCTCTCGATCCGGAGTCTGTTTGTGGGCATTACAAGGTAGTCACTAGCGCAATAGCGGGCAATAGCGGTGACCCCCTCAAAATGGCATAGCGGGCCGCTATTTCCCGCTATTTCCCGCTATTTCGCGCTATAGCGGCGCTATAGCGGGAAAAAAGCATAGCGGGTGGGTCGGATTTCCGCTATAGCGCGCTATTGACAACCTAGGGGCATTACTTGTTATATCTGTGAACTGGATTAGCCAACCGTAGAAGCATAGAAGCAGGACCTGAATAGTGACGGGCACAGAAACACATTGTGAGGTCAATGGCATGGATAGTACTAGGGAAATCGCTCATAGGCAGCTGGGGCATCACATGCAAATTTACTGAAAACTCTTATACCGTAGATACTTGTAATCGCGGTTGGGGTTTATTGTCCTTGTTATGAAATACTCAAACTATATTTAAAATAAAAGATATTGCCATCTATTTAGCTTGCCAGTTTTAAGGATACCCTCTTGATGAACATCACTGGGGTTTTTGTTTCCTGTACACAACTCGAGAACAACAATAATAATGCAGTATATGTCCAATCTAAGTAAATTAATATAGCTTCAGAGGGATGGAAGGATGATAGGTCTAATTGTCTCTTAATATGGGACATGGACTTTCAAAACTTGTCTGGCTGTTTAGGGCAGTAATGAGTGCATGTTTTGTTAAAGCATTGATGCTTAGAGATGAGTTTTGATCTTGAAGACCTATTTAGAAAATAACAAGGTTGCAACCTCATAAAACAAATCATTTGTTATGTTAGAATATATAAAAAAGGCTACAGGTGAGATTGCGACTGATTAACTGCTCTTATCGTTGAAGCCATAAAATCGTTCGCTAGACTCCTCCCTTGCTTTACATGAGTGATAGTCACAGTTTATTATAATGTGACCGTCTTTGTGAATGTAGGTTGGATATGCTGATATTAGAGGCTATCAATGCTTTGAAGGAGCCAAATGGTTCGGATAAGGAATCCATTGCATTATACATCGAGGTACGATAAATAATATGGCCAACAGCTATAATTGTAGATATATTTTTCCTGAAAGATGATAACTAAAGTTTGTTGATACTTGATAAAATGTGATGCTTATCATCGTATTCCGAATTGCACAGGGAAAGTACTCAACAACCCACAATCTGAGGAAGCTAATAGCAGCAAAATTAAAGCTTTTGACCTCAAATGGACGATTGAGCAAGGTAACCACTCATTTTAGCGATGCACTCATCTGAGCTCTACCACAACTTTGAGGTAGTTGAAATCCAGAACCTGCATAAACACTAATAAATTTTCCTCTTCTTTTCCACTGAATTGTGACTTTCAATTCCATTTTTTAGATTATCACAAATGCTGTGGCAAAACCGTGCTGCATAAGTTGCGATTTTATATAAATTGGGTTGGAAGTAGAATGTCAGAACTTGTCGATGCTTACCTGTGGTTGATTGCTTTGTCGGAGTGTTATGAGCAGGAGGAAATCTGCATGCAACTTTTTTCAGCTCCTAAAGAATGGGCAGTCGTGCATTAAGTTCTGATCTTTTTGAACTGATAGGTGAAACGCAAGTACAGGACAGTACCTAATTCTGCGGTTTCTGAGAAGAAACAAAATTCTCCCATTTTACCTCTAGAAGGTAAAAAGGATTCTCCTCGTAAACAGGATAAGAGCACTACAAATATCCTGACCAAATCCCATATTGAACAAGAGCTATCAAAGATTAGGGGTATGACAGAACAAGAAGCTGCGGCGGCAGCTGCAAAGGCAGTAGCAGAAGCAGAGGCCGCCATTGCGGAGGCTGAAGAGGCTGCCAGAGAGGCAGAAGCAGCAGAAGTTGAGGCCGAAGCAGCACATATTTTCTTCGAAGCTGCAGTTAAAGCATTTAAGTACCAATTATGTCACGCCTGGTAAGTTATTTCTCAGCAATGAAGTCCAAAGTCAATTTCTCGCACTAGTTTCTCGTAACATGCAAAGACCCTGGTAGCTAAATGAGAAATATCTGAATCTTGTTCCTGATATTTTGATATAGCTTTATTCCGACGTACACTTATCTGCATCCTGGATTAACATAGCTGTTTATTGGCATTTATTCCTTTTGCTTTCGTCTTTGCCTTCCTGACATTTAGCAAGATACTGACCTAGAATTTGATCGCGCAACTCTATATTTTCATGTCTGGCATCTTCCCCCCATTTCCACTCTTTACAGAAGCAGAGGAAATGGGCGGGTGGACAGAAAAAAAAAAGAAAAGAGAAAGACGTTTAGCTCCTTATATTCTCTAAAACATTTGAAAGTTATACTTGGATACCTATAATACTACCCTGCTGTTCTGGACGCTCACCAGTTTCTATTGCTAATTTATGCAGACGACGGAGGTCCGGAAACGGTTATTGTGATAGTTCGGATTGAAACATCAGAGTCGGCATATTCCGATGATCTCGTCACATCCATGGTTGTATATATGGTTTAGTACATCATGTTTCCTCTATATGAATACACATGAAATGACCTTTTTAACTCTTTCAAAATGTCCCCATCTCCAGCGGCCTAGTATTAGTTCTTGCCAGGATATAATTTGTAAAACGAGGAAACAATTTCGACAAATTAGAAAATCTCGAGTTAGGTTATTATGACTTGGATCAAAAGTTATTAGAAGGGCCATTTATATTAATCCTTGGATACAACAAGATTGAATTTGGTCCTGAACATGTTAAATAAGTTGGGATCGTCTTAGTTCGTCCAATTATAATGGAATTGTTCGCTTCCAAGTTTCCAAGACGATCAGGAAACAGATTTTAAAGACAAATTTTAATTCTGGATACAACTGTCGACGCAATATTTTCATTGAAAATTTTCGCTGTTAGTTTCCAGTGAGTTGAAAGTTGAAACTGTGTACCTCATTCTAAATCAAAAGGGCTAAACAGAAGGAGCAAAACGGGAAAAAAGTCGTTCCATAACCGCGGTGGTCCCGCCCCACTTCCTTAAGCTTGAAGACGATGGTTTCACCTTCCTCCTCCGTTAGGCCCTTCTTCAACTCGTAGAGGGATTTTTCCATCATCTCCTTGGCCTCTCTGGGCCCTCGTAAACGACCATACTTCTTATTGCGAGAAAAAGAGTACAAAAACGTCGAGAAGACTAATGACGAATTCGGAGTAATCCCAAAGTGAGTCTAACAAAGGGAAAAAAGAGCTATAGGCTAGAAGAACATTCAAACCATTTGGTCACCCCAAATTCGCCTAACAAAAAGAATAAATAGGATCTGTTGTTATGTTGAGTAGTGATTTTCTTATTCGCCAAATCTCTTTTATATAAAGTCTTTCGTCCTAGCACCCGACATACGTGAGAGAATTTTTAATCATGTCTTTTCAATATTGCGAGATCTACTACGGTCCGTATAAGAAAATTTTCCTAATCGACATCCCAAAATAAGGTAAACCTATCTCAAACATGAACAAACAAACATTGTCAACCAAGGAACGGCGTACCGAATTATGAATCTGATCCCGACACCAATATAAGAAAAATCTTGTCCGACCTTGTAAAGAAAATGTAAATCGACTTGCCTAAAAATAAAGGAATCTGACCTAAAATCAAAATATTGAAGTTGTACCAAGCAAGCAAACTGGCACCAAATAAGAGCATACTTGACCTTGAACCAAATATTGCAGAATCCCGTTTGATAGAAAAATCACATCCCAATATTGTTTAGGAAAAGCTAAATTGCGTTGCCCCACCAAAAATATTTATTTGACAAACCCGCATAGATATACTACCGAAATCCAAAATATGTTAATCCGACCATGAAGCCCAATCTCGGTCTAAGCCAACCGGGCAACGGTCCGGCCTAAATAACTCATTGTCATCATCATCGAGATCTCCTTATTGGTTGGTATCGTCTTTAAGAGTAAGCAAAATATATGGTATCTATTGTCCAAACCTGAATCTAAATTTTTTTATTCAAATTTGGATAATTTTAATTTTATATCGAATTTGAATTATTCAAATATTTTAATTCAGGTTCAAGTTAAAACTTGAATAAATAAAAAGTAAGTTCAAATATCTGAACTATCCGAAGTTGCAGTGAGCATGGGCTAAGAGTCATTCTTCCATGTGATTAGAAAGAAAAAAAATTAAGCTATCATATTCCTTTCCTTGGTGCCTAACCCAAGTTTACGTAAAACATTATAAAATTCTAAGAAATTGAAAAAAAATTTCGGCACCAAAAAAAAAAACTCTTAGTTATACCCAATTCAAATTTTTACTACGTGTGATTAGACTTTGGATATTTCGGATTATCTGTATTTTTATCTAAAAAATTTTGGATATTCGGATTCAGATAGTTCATCGTTCGGACTTGGATATTAAGATATCCAACTCGGATGGTTAGAATAGTATCGAATTAAGATAATTCAGATTTGGATAATCTGAATGTTCACTCTTAATCATCCTTATCAAGCTTTAGGTAGATCCAAATACTAACTAGTTACTTATGTTATACTCATCAAGCTCTCCTTGTCGATTGATGCCATCCTCATCGAGGGTCTTCATGTTGGCGACGCTAATGCTACTGCTGGAGATATCATTAATAAATCCTTTTAGTAGACAAAGGTTATATGTTTCTCATTCATCCTCTACGATCATATTATGCAATATGATACATATCCTCATAACTTTTCTCATTTGATGTTGGTTTCATGGAAGACATGGATTTTTGATGAATGCAAAATGAACTTGTAGAACTTCAAATGCTCTTTCCGCATCCTTCCTACATCCTTCTTGATGTTCACCGAACAACTTGAACTTCAAAGTTGTTGGAGCTATAACTGATTTTACAAAGGTCATCTATTGTGGATATCTCCAGTTAGTGAGAAAATATGACAACTTCCTATGTGTGTCGTTGATGGTGTAGTTCATTTTGAATGCTCGTCCTTCTAATACATCATAAAAAATAGAAGATATATCTAATACATTTAGATCATGTACATACCAGATGTTTCAACGAAGAGAAGATCCATAAATCATATGAAGCAACTACTTCCAATATGATTATTGTCGTCCCAACATATTACATAGCTCATACGGCTGGACAATTCTTCCATTTCTAGTGCATGTAACAAATATTATCAATCATGCATGCAAATCCATATTATTCCCTAACCTAAAGTAGTTTCATTAGATCAGCTTCACTAAGTCTTCTATGTTATCAATCATGCATGCAAATCCATGTTATTCCCCAACCTAAAGTAGTTTCGCTAGATCAGCTTCACTAAGTCTTCTCATATACTCTGTACTGAAGCATCCAATGATACCTTCTACAAACTTCTTTAGTGATTCCCTTATTATTGTTTTCTCATTCTCAAGTACTTATCAACAGAATTAGCTGATGTCTCATAAATAAGCACTCTCGTTGCTGAAGTACATTTCTGCAATATGGATAATCCAATTTTACCCATCGTATCCCTCTTTTACTCAAAATATAGATCAATAGCACTCATTGCCTATATAATGCAAAGGAATATATGTTTTTGCATGCTAACCCTACACCAAAATATATCATTATTATATGTTGAATTTTCGTCAAAGCGGTCATTCACCAAGCCCTCATTACCAGCTCCTCAATCCCTTTTGGTACATATGGTGCTGAGAGCTCCTACTCGACACAGTTTTTTTACTTTTCTTCTTCATTGCGACCACATGATGCGCAAAATTGGCTGCGGCATCAACTTGATATTGTTGCAAATAGATTTGCATAATATTTTTTGAATCAAAATCAGAATCGTCTTTACTATTTAAGTCAGAAATAAAATGATATATATTAGAGGATTATAAAAATATGAGAGAAAGTTTGTAATCTATATTTATAGAATTCTGAAATAATTTTTTGCTATATAAATTTTTTACTCAATCTAAACTACATAATTTGCATAATTAGATATAAATAATTTTATAAAATTATTTAAAACAAAAAAATATTTTGTTAGAATAAAATAGTGCAAAATGGTATAAAAATTATTTAAAAAAAATTTCTCAAAATTTTTTTCAAAAAGAATTTCAAAATAAATTCCCCTAACAAAAACTGACACGCGGTCGAATCACCATTTGTATTACGGAGAATTCGTCAGCATGGTGTGAACTTTCGCAGAAGATCCCTGACACACGATTCCTTGCGCATGTCAAGAGAAGTGCAAATTCCTCGCTAATAAAAATCAGTCACGCCAGCGTGAGAGGATCGCACGATTCCGCATATATGGTATAATTACATTTCCAACCGTGCCAAGCCAAAACACTACAGTTGGCGCAAAGTCAAAAGACTCACCCCTATTTATAGCTAAATACATCCCCCAATTCCTTACCTTTCTGGGACGCCTTTCTTACCTAATCACTCGCCTAATAAAATGTCTAGCTTTTTTTGGTGGGAAAAGGTGGGCAGTAACAGCCCTTGGAATAAAAAGCACACTTGAGTTACAACAAATCATCCTGGGCGTCGTACAACCACGACTATCCATGTTAAGAAGATGAGCACAACCAGTAGGGGGTTGTTCCAGAATATGAAAACCTAAATCAAAATACAAAGCGAGAGCCAATCTGCAAGTTGGTTGCTCTAGCTTGGGTTGGCATTTGTGAGAACAAGTAATATTGTTGAAATTGCCAACTCAACCTTTTTTTTTCGTTGACAAATGTCTGTCATAATCACGCGATTAAATAAAGTTCAAATCATTAAATACGTAGGTATCTAATTTAATATGAAATATATCATATTTATGATAATAATATACTTCGAATCCAAATTAATTAGTACAACTAATACGGAATATGGAATATCGATAATCTCTGAACAAAACATACTCAATTTGGCTAATATATACCGGAAGAAACAGCTCAAACGACACACTTTCTACTAAATGAATTCATCACCTTTCGCCTAGAAAATAAAAAGGACAGATAAAAGGTTTGTAAAGAAAAGAAAGGAACCCATCGGCCAGACAAAGTGTCTCATTTTCCCTCGACTTCGGGCAACCTTAAATTCCGGCCACTGATTCGTTACTCATATTATTATTTACCCAATTTTATTTATAGCTAATATTCCTCTTCCACCTCCCCAGAAACGAAGAATTCTCTAAAACTATGGCCGGAAGCTATCCTTGCCGTATTCGATAGGTCAACCTAATTAACAAACAAATATAACAAAAACCTGTCGTCGCTTCGTTATTTCCACCATCAAATTCCCAAGTGGGAATTATAAAAAGTACGAGATTTAAACAGAGGAAGATAACAAAAAATTAAGGGAAGCGGGTTTTTTTTCGTTTCGTATTCAAATGACTAGGGCCAATGGCGAGCGAATACCAGCGATTCGGCTAATTCTACTGGTGTTAATTCTGTGGTTGATCGATATTGTATCGGGAGACGAAGAACGGAACTACCGGAGGCCTGATCCTCTCCGGGGATTCAAGAGGTACGATGGAGGCTACAACGTCACCGACAAGCATTACTTGGCTGTAAGTTGCTTTTCTTCTCCGTTATTGCCCTGATCCCATTGTGTTGCAAGTATTTCTGGATCTGTTTTAATTACTTTCACAATATTCTGAACACATTTATTTTTCTAACACATTGTCGTTGATTTGATAGCAAATTAGTGACACTATTATGAAGTTATTTTTCCTGTGAGAGAGATCGTATCAAATCTGGGATTCTATATTTGTGATTATTTCATTTTTTTCTGTAACAATAAAAAAAGCTCTCCATCTCTCTGATTCAATTTTTCAAAAAAATAAGTTAATCTAAGTCTCCCAAAACATCCTGGTGCAATACAATTTATAAGGAAAAATTGCACCACCAAAAGAATATCGTCAATGATATCATTCCGATGCAAAAATTAATCTTGTGATGTTATCATTAAATTATCACTTGGCATCAAAGTTTTTTAAAATTTTGAGAAGGTTCATGAATCAAACATGCACGTTCATATATTTTTTAGTGAGCTTAACTCAATAGATTAAAATATTTATTCGGATATGAAATTTATAATATATTATTAAAAATGATTCATTGTATGATCCGCTATTTTTTGCATGATCCGCGTATCATGGCATATTGGAGAAAGACATCACATTACAATAGTAATTTTAGCTAGTTTTTCGAACAAAGTTCATTTGTCAGAATTAAATGGGTTTTAACTTCATGTCATGAATAAAAAATGGTGCGAATGTGTCTATGTACGTGCAAGATATTATTTGCGGCTTATTTTTGCGCTAAAAACACGTTATATCAACTGCCTGCTTAATCATATACCTCAGTCGGTGGCATTTACAGGATTGCATGGGTATGCAATTGCGGCAATCTGGTTCGTATTCGGAGTGGGTTTGGGCATATACTTGGCATCCAAGCTTCGTCGACGCCGTAACAACTCTGATTATCCCCAGCGTCACAAATGCGTATGGGATGAGTACGACCGCTCCGTTCTTTTCTTCATAGCCCTGCTCACAATCCTGGCCCTGTAAGTATTTTCCCCTGAGTTTTAAGATCTATAATGTTTGACTTCGAATATGAAAAAATTAAGTTAGATCTCATCGAAAGTTTGACCTATTGAATACGGCCATAACCTAGTTTAGTGTTTGCCCACGTCCGCACTATCATAGATTATAAAAAGGTTCGAAATTACTTTGGTCGGGTAATATAATTTTTTTAGAATAAGATAATATAACTTGATAAACTTTATAAAAGACATTAGTGATTGAATTCAAAAATATTATCTCAAAACAATTTTTGTCGTAGTAAAATAAATAAATTAGAAGAATTTTGAAAAGATATTATTTATTCGATATTTCTCTGAACAGGAGTTATATTTTTTGCATGTTCGAATAGAATATCGACAAGTTTAGCCCTAGACGCGACGGGGAGCACCATGAAGAGGATAAGGAGGGTGAAGGCTGAAATAGAGAGCATCGGGGACACGACGCACCGGACAATCCACAAACTGATCATATCAATGACCACGATCCAGACGACGCTGGTCCCCTACGAGCCTGGGGTGTCCCTCAAATTGTACAATTACACCCACGTCCTCGCCAACGAGTCGACCACCATCCAAAACTTTGTTGATACCTCCACAGGTGCCATTGGTACGGTGGCCGGTGCTTTGTAAGAAATCTCAACTCTCCTTTGTGTTTGATCAAGTGTTTTAACTATTTTTGGGTAATGATTAATTCAGAACTGGTGTTATAATGAGGGAGATATTTTCGAATGATGTTTATTGAATTCAAGATGTTATTAAAATTTTCAAATCTCTCTTGTAAGTGGGATCTAGAAACAATGAATCGTCGTGCAAAATGTTAATGAGGGTAGAGAATAATAGAATTATTTTCTAAATTTTGTAATTACGAGGACAACTTCATAATTTATTAATGGTTATGAAAACAAAATTACTGGGGATAGGGACCAGCTAGGTCCGTTCCTGCTTGAAAGTTAAAAGATTTTAATAGATTAGTTGCATATAAGATGATTATAAATATTTATTATATCAATGCGTAATCACTCTTTTTTATTTGTGATTTTAGGCGAAGTTTACATAATGCGGTCGTGAGCATCATCATGGTGTTCTTGTTCATTTCCATAGGTGAGCATCAGTATGGCTTAGCCTAATGAATTGTTGTTCAGATCAATAAGTTATTAGTTGCAAATATGGTGAATTTTATATAAATCTTTTATTTCAGATTTGTATTGTATATTAATATGATATTATTGTGAATTAATCATTTGGTTTATTATTAGTTACACTATTCATGTATCATGATAAATTTACAAAATTAATATTCATACAAATTTTAGCTGAATTGTGAAAATTTACCATAGAATTAGTTTTGAAAGCAGTGAACTTATTTATACTCACAAAAAATCTACGTGAACTCTTACTGTTTCTCGTTGAAACCAGGTTCTCTCATGTTTCGTTGGCCCCCTGGATTAATCACGTAAGTAACTATTAATTTCCACCTCACTTTCACATATTAACAAAAACACGATTCGTGCCCACCTTAAACTTTGGCTTCCTCTAATTACTCAGCGTCATTATTGTCTGCTGGCTCTTAACAACTATCTGCTGGACTTTGGCAGGATTTGACTTCTTCTTTCACACGTAAGTACCTCCTATTTTATTCACTAAAAAAATACCTCCTCTTTTATTTGCTATTTTTCGTTTTTTTCTAAAATTACGTAATTCCCATTTTGTTTTTTTTTTTATTTTGACCACTTATAAAATTACAAATGTTGGTAATTTACCTCAGGCTATCGGAGGATACCTGTGCTGAGTTCGAAAATTTTGAGAGGAACCCTCAAAATAGTAGTTTAAGTTCGATGATACGCTGTATCAATCCGACCTTCTCGAATTCACTTCTTGCAGAATTAGGCAGCACCATCCACAGTTTCATTTCCGCAGTAAGTATCCGTTGAATAAAAAGAAATTATCTTATTATTCATCTGTTTATACAATTTCTGAATTCAAATAATACGAATAATGCGATAGTGACAACAATGTTGTTTTGGATTCAGCTGAACTCAAAAGTGTCGGAGCTATACGCAGTGCTTGCATCAGAAGGCCAAGACGTAAGAAGATTCGGATCAGGAAAGATTTGTGATCCTTTCTCAGGAGCACCAGAATACATCTACAGACCCGAAACTTGTCCCGACCATTCTCTTCAACTCGATGATTTGCCGGACGTAAGTTTGTTACATTCGGGTTCGTTGCATTGTTGGCGTGGTTCGCACAATCAATTAGATATGGTTAGCCTATCTTTCACGAATTTCGATCCGACTAATCCATATTCGATCAATTATGCAGATAATATCGAATCTCACGTGCTACAAGAATAACTCTACGGAGGCATGTAGAACCCAAGGTAGAGTCATCCCTGAGGCAATCTCAGGGATAGCATTAGCCTATAGCCGTTCTCTAGACCAAATGATCGACATCTACCCGGACCTGCGAGACCTTTCGACATGCGCCTTCGTGAAGACCACGTTCTCCGACATGGTCAACCGCCATTGCCGCCCTCTACGAGCTTCGACAAGATTTCTGTGGCTGTCGGTGCTCTGTCTCGCCATTACAATGGCGGTCTTAGAGCTCGTTTGGGTTGCAAGAACTTACCACGACGTAGTACAAAGAGGGTTCATTTCATGGTCCTTACCAACTTTTGCTACTTAAATTTGGGTGAGGCTGAAGTGAAAAAATAGTTTAACTTGTGACTGTGGAGGTAATTAATTGTACAGGATGCTGCTGATTACCTTCCAGTACTATTGTCTATAGCCTACAAAAAAAGTTAGATTTTTCTATTAGTGGATAGATTATATACTACTATATTAGTTGCACAAGAAATGTAACCAACAGTCATTCTTGCACACAGAAAATAATAGAATAAATGAGAAATTTCTAGTTACAATTAGAAAATTTTGTCCGACTTCTATGACTGTAGTCTCAAAGAATGGGGCATATAAAAAACAACTTATATCTGGAATTTTGTTTGAGAAGTACGGATATCACAAGATATCCTCATTGTGGTGGGTCGTGAATCGTGATGTGTAATATATAATGGATATCTTAGTTAACACGTACCATATGGAAGGGAATATGAAATTTATGTAGGATCCCACAGGTGATTTTGGTGCTTTTATTAATTATGGGAAGTGGGATACTTTCCTTTTTGTTGTTTCGAGGGGGACACCAACCTATAAAGAATAGATTTCGTCATCTATAAGTATTATTTTATATGATTATTCTGGATATTGAAACAATTATGTTAAGTATATATTGAAATTATTTTATTCAATTGCAATAAATAATTTATTTACGTGTATTTGAATAGTTTTATGCGATAATTTATTTACTTGATTATTTTTTAAAGTTGAAATAATTTATTATATATTTTAATAATTTCACGTGATAAATTGTTTGTGTTTATTTAAACGGTTTACTTTGATTGATTATGTTTAAATATTTTCTTTATGCAAATCAATCCAATCTCATTAATGCATTGTCTTGGAATATAAATCAAAGTGATAATTTTTTTTTCCGGAAAAATCAAAGTGATAATTTAGTTGCAACATCTTACGCTATACAAATTTTGGTTAAACATAATTTATTTTATATCTATTTTCTATGTATTTAGATTAAATTTATTTTGATTGTTAAAAAATACGGTTACACTTTTATTTTTTTCATATGTAATTTTATATCGCCAAATTTTTACAAATACAGATACGAACATGTGAAATTGCTAGTCACACCTTATAATTAGTTTTAAGTGTACCTCCATAATTACTTATTTTAAACCTTACGCGTTGACAACTCGAGGAAATGACAACAAACTTCTATCGTTTAAGGCACTTTACATGTGGAAGTAGGTTGAGTTAGTTAACCATATTCTCACTTTTAGCTGGGGATGCTTCATTATAGAGCATACCAACCTATTCGCCTATCACTTAAATTTAATAAAGGGAAAATTACTTCTAGGTCTATGCAATTTGGTCACCCTACTTCTCGGGTCCTTAGATTTTAGAAATTATTATAAATTGCCACCTCCCGTGTTTGGTTTTATAGTACTCCGCGCTTTTATAGTCGAAATATGTTATATTCTCTAGCGAATTCTCATTTTAAGAGACTAAAATGTCCTACCATTTAAAAAATAAAAAAAATTATCCTTATTTTTCTTCACATTTCGTCTTTTTATGTCAACATTCACGCAAAACTCAATAACGAAATTCAAAACTCTTTTTTTTGCCAAAAAATTTATAACTCAATGACATAAGGCGTTGCAAGTATTAAGAATAATCATATGTTCAAACTTTGGTATGTGCATGGTGTAATAGTTTTCTCATTCAAAAAAATAATTTTTTTAGTGAGAATCACAACCATTAGGGTAAATTATTCGTAAGTCATTGATTTATTCTCATATTTGCAGTAATGTCCTTACTCTATCAAAATTTGGTATAGGTCCTTACTTTTTAACAAAATATTGGCCTGAAATCCCTAACTGACGTCAGCACCAATTTTTGGTTTTTTTTTCACAAAAATGACCAAAATCCCCTTAAACAAAAAATAAAAAGGCATTGACTTCAAGTCTTCCCTCGCCATTGCTCCTCCAAGTAGTCCCCAACGACATTATTTTCTACTCAATTAATCTCTAGTTTAGCGAAGAGGAACAAAAGTGATTTCCTCTTCAATTAATTTTCTAGTGTGGAGCGAGAGGTGTTGTCCTATGTAAAGAGCTCATTGGTTAGAAAGAAGTCATCGGAGCCAGTGTCAATGAGGGAGTTAGTTCGCAAAAAGAGAGAGATGGTGAAATCGAAGTCCGAGGAAAAAGAAGACGATGGTTGGAGATTTTTTTTTGTTTAAGGGTGTTTAAGGTTCCTACTCAAAAGGTGTTGACGTCAGCCAGGAATCTCAGACCAATATATCGTTAAAGAGTAGGAACCTTATACCAAATTCTAATAGAACAGATATCCTACCACAAATACGAGAATAAATTAGGAACTTGAAAAAAATTTCTCTAACTAATTACAAAGAAACAAAATTTGGAAAACTATAGTCTGAATATCCGAATTAAAAACCTTAATTAGAATAAATTTAGGATTGATTGAAGATTTAAAGGGTAAATCACTATTTTATTCAAAATTTGGGTGGCCATACTAATAGACCTGACAATAATTTACTTTTTAACAAAATTTGGACTCTTGTTTTCTTTGGATTGATGACAACAAACAAAGTACAAGATAATATTATTTCAGTAAAAACCTGAAATTTCATTTTCAAAAAAATATATTAGACTTCTCCTCCGAAGATATCACCATTGACATTATTAATTTTAGACAACTGTCAATTATATTTAGGGTTAATTATCCTCAGGTCCCTGAACTATTGACGATTTTGTAATAGGGTCCCTGTGTAATTTGAATAAGATTTAAGGTCCCTGTGTTATAACGAAATATTACTCTCAGGTCCCTGGCTTAACCTTCGCTGACATCATCAATTTTTTTTTATTTTTTTAACACTGAATTGACCAAAATACCCTTAAGCCAAAAATAAAAAAATCCAAAAAACAAAATAAAAATTAGGGAAAAGTAAAAAAAAAGTCCTGGTTTCACTTTTAGTCCTCCGAACCTAAATTCGTCCCGAACCTATGAAAAATTTCTTTTTCATCCCATTTTTTTTACATTTTAGTCCCAAATCTCAAATTTTTTCAATTATTTTTAGGGAAAATTAGGCTAAAGCCCCTCTACTTTGGTAATTCAACTGTTTTAGCCCCTGCTGTTTTAAAACTACTCTTTTAATCCCCGTAATGCAAAATAACATAGACAAACAGTCCCTGACTCCGACGTCGGACTTTCTTCCGGGCAAAGTTTGACCTGAGTGGACGATATTACCCTTCCAGCCCATTTTCTCCCAAACTTAAAAAAAACGAAATATAAACTGAACCCCCCCTAATCCAAACACAAACGCTCCCGCCCCCCTTTTTTCTTAAATCCCCAATTCCTAACCCTAAAATCACCGATACTCAAATTAACACCGATTGACCATGGATGACGACGAAGGGAGTTCTCCACCGCCGAGCAGGAAAAGATACGTGTACCGTCGACGCGGTTCGAGACGTGTACCGTCTCCTCCGGGAAGCACAACAGAGGACAGCGAGGACCTTGAGGAGGAGCCAAAGGGGTCGTCTGGGCCGTCGTGGATTCCTACTATACCTGAGTGGGAGGAAGTGTCTGATTCGGAGAGAGTGCCATCATGGGTTCCCAACCTACCTACCCTAAGCGAGTGTGGACCAGAAGGAACGGAGGAGGTCTCTGACGACGATGTAGTGCAAAAGGTTGGTCGTGTTAGTTGTCCGGATATGGTGGATGGTGAGGTAGTGCAGAATGTTGGTCGTGTTGGTAGCCAGAATGTGGCGGAGGGTGAGGTCCTTAATGTGGAGGTCGCAAAGGAAGGTCTGAAGGATAAAGCAGAGGAAGTTGAGAAGGACGCGGGTAACGCTGAGGAAGGTAATGTGAGTTCTGATTTTGAAGAATTAGATCCGCGTGATATGCGAATTAGGGATAGTGACACAGAGGAGGATGTCATTGTGGATAGAGGTGTGTATCGAAGAGCAAATAAAGTGGTAAAAATGGACCCTTCATATGATTATGATGGAAAAGAGTTTAGTATTGTCGAGGGCGAAGATATTAAGTTTGAGGTTAGACACTGGTTTGTGAATGCAACTGCTGTTAGGAATGCTGTTAGAGACTATGCTGTGAGAGGTGGTTACAAGTTGCATTTTGTTAAAAATGATACTAAGAGAATAACAGTAGCATGTTCTGGTGCGTGTCCATGGAGGATGCATACATCTGCTCTAAGTGGACAACACAAATTCATGGTAAAAACCCTTAATGATGTGCATACTTGCATGAAGATTAAGTCAGGGTATTGGGCTACACCAAAGTGGATAGCAAGACAAATAGAAAATCTACTTGAGGCCAACCAGAATTTGGATAATGAGACTTTGAAAGCTGCATTGAAGAATTTTGGGTGCACTCCGGAGGACTGGAAACTTTATAAGGCAAAAGCAATGCACAAGTTGAATACGTATGGCACACATGTGGAGTCATATGCCAAGCTTGCAGTTTATTGTGAAAAGCTTAGAGAGTTAAACCCGGGTTCAATTGTGGTGCTACAAGGACTGCCAAGATCTAGTAATTCAGAGACTTTGAAGTTTGGGAGGGTTTTTGTATGTCTAGGAGGTGTAAAAGATGGTTTCATTCATGGTTGTAGGCCATTTTTAGGTCTGGATGGATGCCACTTAAAAGGTCCTTTTGGTGGTACATTGTTGGCTGCCATATCGAGAGATGCTGATAGCAAGATATTGCCAGTGGCATGGGCTATTGTCGATAAGGAGACTGGGCCAAATTGGGAATGGTTCATTCATTTATTGTACCAGGCTGTTGGATCACATGCATCCGGGAAGGCTTTGACAATAATGACAGATGGTCAAAAGGTATGATCTTAATACATACCCTGTTTTGTAAGTAATACATACTCTGTTTTATGTTTAATATAGAATCTGATGTAATTGAACTTCAATGTGCAGAGACTTGGAGACCAAATTGAATCCTTTATCCCAAACTCAAGGCATAGGAGATGTGTGAAGCACATAGGGGCCAACTTCTTTCAAACATTCTGAGGTACTCCACTTGAGCATTACTTTTGGGGAATGGTTTATGCAACATCTAGAACTAAGTTCAATAAGAGAATGGCCGAATTGAAATTGCAAAAATTCCCTGCTAAAAAGGTTGGAAAAGAGATGCTTACCCCTGCCCAGTGGCTTGAGAAAATACCCCCATCTAAATGGTCCATCCATGCATTTGATGAGTATGTCAAGTGTGTAGATGTGAGTAACAATTTAGTTGAATCATTTAATAATTGGGTTGGAAAGTTGAGAGGATGATGATGATGCTCATACCCATTATTGACTTGTTGGATGTACTAAGAGTGAAGATGATGCGTAAGTGGAATAGTCGATTCGTGATGGCCTACAGTTGTACAACAAGATGTGCTCCTACAGTCATGGATCAGTTAAGAAAATTGAGTGAGGAATGTAGAAATTGTGAGATCATTCCAACAAGAAATTATCAGTATGAGGTTATACATGAGGGGGTGCGTGAAGCGGTTGATTTGTTGGCCAAAAAAATGTAGTTGCAACCTTTGGCAATTAAGTGGTATACCATGCATTCATGGAGCTGCTGTATTCGTAGCAGGAGAAGGACAATTGGAGAATGGGGTGGATGACTATTACAAGGTTCAAATATGGGAAAAAACATACGAATACCCTATAAATCCCTTCCCAGACATAGAACTTGAGCCAATCAAGGGGCAACATGAAAGATATCATCCTCCATTCCTAACAAGGAGAGCTGGTAGACCAAGAAAGCACAATAGGAAGAGGCAAGAGGGAGAGAAGAAATCAACTCCAAGATCCAATTCTGTCAAGTGTGCAATTTGTGGTATATTGGGTCACAACAAGAGATCTTGTATGGGAGCACAGACAAAGGCAAAAGGGAAGCGACCCATGGTAATAGCAACTTACTATTCTTTATATTCATGTTCAAAGTTATTGGTTTTGATTATTTTTTTGGTTTGTTTGTTTATAATAGCAACCTGTTGGAGGAGCTGGAAAACAAGGCAAGAGACCAAGAAATAAGAAGGGAGCAAGTGAGACTGAGGTGGTGCATGAAGGCGAAGCTAGTACTTCTCAAGTGTTACAAGAAGGAGAAGGTCCCTCACATGTGTTTCAAGAAGGAGAGGGTCCCTCACAGCTTCAAAGTGGAGGACAAGATGGTACTGCAACCACCAAGTTTGTTCCTCGAAGAGGTAGAGGAAGAGGAAGGGGAAAAAGGTCGCAACGTTAGAAAGGCCTTAGTTATGGTTTCGGATGTGATTGTTCATGTTCTTGTCCAAACTTGAAATGGATGTAGCCATGTTTTGGATGTTTGTCTACTGCACTTTCCATTAATGTTATGCACTTGTTAATGTCTTGGATGTCTGTAACTTAATGTTATGCACTTGGTCACTTTTGGATGTGGAGTTGGATGATGAGTATTGTATGTTTCTGCACTTTTTCACTTTCCAGCTTCAAACACTTGCAGTTCATCTGTAATTTCAACACTTTTTATTTGCTACACTTTTTATTTGCTGCACTTTTTTTATTTGCTGCAATTTCTCACAATCGTCAACCCCAAGATGTGCCATTATTTCTTGCTCACATTCGTTGACCCCAGATTTGAACAAGTGGATTAAGCTTCAATTTCAACTGTTTAGAACACCAACTAAAGCTGCAATTTTAAGAGTTTAAGTTACCAACTAAAGCTGCAATTTTAAGAGTTTAGAACACCAAACTTTAACACTTGTTGCTACATACGAGAGGTCTTTTGCATTACATTGCATTACAAAGCCAAGTTCATACACAAATTCATTACAAACAACAACTTACTTGCTAACGATTACTTCCCAAACATAACTTGAAAACAAACAAACATATTTAGAACCATCAGAACTACAATAAGCTTATTGAGGAGTGCCGAATTTCCAAGGGAGGCCAGCCTATTTTGCTCTTTCAGCAGCTCTTGCACACTTTTAAGTTCTTCAACCACATCTTCGGTATACACCTTTGAGCCAACTTGCTTCTCCTCTGCCTTGGGTGTTCTAAAACATAAATTGAGCTCACGTTCGGTGCACCAACCAAGCCATCTTGAACAACTGTTATTCGCACAACAATAGAACAAACGCCCTTTGTTCTTTTCACTCTCTACGATCCTAATTGCAGCACGAACACCACATGCACAGTTGATATTACTATACCTTGGCCCATCGTAAGAAACTGGAGCTGTGCTGTTTGAAGATGACATCGAACGCCCTTGAACGACACCCAGACACAGACACAATTGAGCTACGAACACCCAGAAATCCGACTACGAACGTCCCCCTGTTGAACGAGACCTAGACACAATCGAAAGCCCTTGACCAATCTTCACCGCATATTAAGGAAAGAGGAGAATTAAAGTTTGGAGATTGATTTAGGGGTCACGAATTTGGATGCCTTCAACGAATTGGGAAATTAGGGTTCATCGATTTGGGCAATTAGGGTTTAATTTGGGAATTGGATAGCTAAGGTTCAATTTGGGCAATTGGGAATTATGTCGGGGGAAGGAGTGGGGGGTTCAGTTTATATTTCGTTTTTTTTAAGTTTGGGAGAAAATGGGCTGGAAGGGTAATATCGTCCACTCAGGTCAAACTTTGCCCGGAAGAAAGTCTGACGTCGGAGTCAGGGACTGTTTGTCTATGTTATTTTGCATTACGGGGATTAAAAGAGTAGTTTTAAAACAACAGGAGCTAAAACAGTTGAATTACCAAAGTAGAGGGGCTTTAGCCTAATTTTCCCTTATTTTTATTATATCATAAATTCGTCTCGAACCTATGGAATTCCGGAAATACCCCTCACCCGCTTCCAAATTTCACCAAACGCTCAACATCAAAGTCGTAGATCTAGATCTTACGGATCCTCTCGTTTTGGAATCGCTCGATTCAGAGTATGTATGCGAAAGTTATGATGTTTCTACTGAAAGTTGACGAACTAAGCCTATCAATGCTAATACCAACCGAAATCACATGAAACTCAAAAACGCAAGGCTCAAATCACAAAACTCACAACACAAAAGTCGTAGACGAATGTGTTGCAAACCTACCCGACTTGAAATCATCTAAATCGGAGTTCGCACGAAAAAGTTACACATATTTCCCCAAAAGGTGACGTGTTATGATTGATAGGCTTAGTTCGTCAACTTTCGGTAGAAAAATCATAACTTTCGCATACTTACTCCGAATCGAGCGATTCCAAAATGAGAGGATCCGTAAGATCTAGATCTACGACTTTGATGTTGAGCGTTTGGTGAAATTCGAAAGCGGGTGAGGGGTATTTCCGGAATTCCATAAGTTTGGGACGAATTTATGATATAATAAAATAATTGAAAAAAATTTGAGATTTGGGACTAAAATGTAAAAAAAAACGGGATGAAAAAGAAATTTTTCATAGATTCGGGAAGAATTTAGGTTCGGAGGACTAAAAGTGAAACCAGGACTTTTTTTGTACTTTTCCCTAATTTTTATTTTGTTTTTTGGATTTTTTTATTTTTGGCTTAAGGGTATTTTGGTCAATTTAGTGTTAAAAAAATAAAAAAAAATTGATGATGTCAGCGAAGGTTAAGCCAGGGACCTGAGAGTAATATTTCGTTATAACACAGGGACCTTAAATCTTATTCAAATTACACAGGGACCCTATTACAAAATCGTCAATAGTTCAGGGACCTGAGGGTAATTAACCCTTATATTTAATATAGTAATCACCTCAAACCCGAATTATAAATCTCGGTGGAAGTACTGTTACATCTTTCTAAGCACAACCATACCAAATTAATTCGATGCCTAAGTTGCCAGTTCATCTCAACTTGCCATCCGTGCTTACTGCTCAGTAGTAAAAAGTTAAAAGAAAAGGGAGTAGTATCCCACCCGGAAAAAGGAAACTCATAAATATATAAATGAATATTTAATAAATTTACAAATTGAATACAATATACTTTTTTCGGAACCAACTTTCTAAACTATAAATTTATATAAAATTCATAAACAACTTTCTAAACTATAAATTTATATTAACTAACTAATAATATAAATAAACTTTTAATAATCCCAAGACAATTTATTTCTGTAATTGAATTCTGAAATCTAAACCACAGTGGGCCCAAAACTCATCCAAATTTTCAGCTCCATCCATGACAGGCATAATTAAACGGCGGCGTCTGATCGGTCAGCAACTATTTCAATGAACTATCATTGGATGCTTCTTTCCGAAGCGAGGATATAACAGCTGTACCATGGCATAAATAAATTTCAATAATAATAACAATAATTGAATTAGTAGTATCATGCATTAAACTGAAAAATTACAAAACTAAAAATTAGTGTCTGCATTAAATAATTGATAAGACAGTCAACCTAAATTTGGCAAGACAGTAAATATCAGATGACTGTTTAGATAAATTTTATTATATCTAAAGTCTTATATCATACAAGATAACTTTTTGATAATATATTTTCCATTAATAACAACAATGTGTACACAATTTGTACAATCATTTCACATCAGAAAGCAATCTTCATTCTAAGTTAAAGTTTGACACAGATATTGAATACTCACAGACAAAATTTTGACACAAATATTCTTTAAAATTTTCACCCAACTCATAATTAGATAATCCATCCGTATAAACCAAAACACACAGAAGCTATCTTCTGTCAGACAAACCCAATCAAGTGACCCTTCATCCGGCACTCCTCATCTCGTTCCCCACTTTGTGAGGAACCAAACAAGATCATACAGACCAAGATTCTCTCCCGAGCCAGACATCATCTGTTAACCCGCAAAGAAGGCTTAGATTAGAAGAGACCACAGAACAAAGATGGCATCTTTGGTCCAGTCATGAGCTTAGCTTTCAGATCGGAAAACAGAACCCAGAAAGCGACCTCCCAACTTCCTTCTCCTCCTCTCCTTTTGACGCAACTGACACTTATTAGTTGAGGAAGCTTAATCAAAGTAATTGAGTGGTCTTTGGAGGTTGAGAAGAAGGTGGGGCAACAGTGAAACCCTGGTCTGGGTTTTTTTGGGGGTGGATCATGGGCCGGCTTCTTTCAGGTAAACTTCTTGTTGGTTTTTCTCTAAACTTGGTTTTACGCCTTGGGTTGGCTTCAAAATTGCTGCTTTCTAGGGAATATTCTATCTTTTTTGTGGTTTTGCCGTGTGTTTTTGTTTAGTCTATGCTTTTTATGGCAACTGTATTAAGAAGTCTATTTGGGTTTAGTTTGGGGAAGTCTGTCTGTTTCCGTAATCTGGATGGTAGGTGGGCTATTGGATTTTGAATTTTCTGACTAAAGAAAATATGCAACTGATTTTCTATGGGTTTAGTCTGAATTTCTGGATTTTCATAACTTTGGAATGGATTTGGTGGATAGCTTTAGCTGCATGTGGATTCGAAGAATCGAGAAGTTAATGAGGAACAAGTGCAAGTATCCTAGCCTTCGAGCTGATGAGTACTATCAAATCTTTATGTGTATTTGGTTTCTGCAATCGGACATCCTTCTTACATTTTGATATTTGGGGCATGGTCTATAGCCTTAGAGCTGATGAGTACTATCAATCGGACATGCTTCTTATCCATGACTTGGTTTGGTTGAATTTATTGGACGAACCTGTGTTGGATTTGATTTATTGCAGTGTTGTCTTGGAAGTAGAGAGTGAAGAAAATGAGGATGCGGAACAAATACAGGAAACCGACCACTTTCCCTTGCAATGCAGGGGGCAAATGTTCAGTGTCATATGTCGTGTGGAGCTTGGTGGGGTTCCTAGTCTTCCTTCATCTATGCTCACTCATTTTCCAGAGTGGTGGGGGAGGTGGCAACATCCAGCTTCACCAAAGCCACCACCCGGTCCTTCGAGAGCTTGAAGAAGTGGAGGAGGAAAATATACAAATGCCGCCACCAAGAAAGAGATCTCCACGAGCTGCAAAACGGAAACCAAAGAAACCAACCACCATTGTTGATGAATTTCTCGATGAGGACTCACAACTCAGGCACATTTTCTTCCCTGATATTAGAACTGCTATAGATCCGGTAAACACTGCTAGGAACAATAGTTTCTATTATCATCCTGGAAAAATTTGGTTGGACACTGAAGGAAATCCTATACAAGCTCATGGAGGGGGCATCTTATATGATGAGAGGTCGAACACTTACTACTGGTACGGGGAATACAAAGATGGTCCCACCTACCATGCACATAAGAAAGGAGCTGCAAGGGTGAGTCCTTTATACTTGGTGTACTTCTGCAGATTAATATTAGGTCTTTACTTGGTGGTTTCCATTATACGAATCCAGACATGTGAAGATTTGATAATTCACTTACTTGAATGGATGGATATTTGATCAAGTGTTAGGACATGTAGTTAGTTGGATCTGTTGGTTATTTAAATAGTATCTTTCCTGGTGGAATTTATTTTTTGTATGCATATAGGACTACATTTTTCCGGCCAATGAAACTGTTTGTTTTTCCACTTCTAATTAGGTGGACATCATAGGAGTTGGTTGCTATTCCTCCAAGGACCTTTGGACTTGGAAGAACGAAGGTTTAGTGTTGCTAGCGGAGGAGGCAGATGAAACGCATGATCTACACAAGCTAAATGTCCTCGAAAGGCCAAAAGTGATATACAATGACAAGACAAGAAAGTATGTGATGTGGATGCATATTGATGATACAAATTATACTAAAGCCTCTGTTGGTGTTGCCGTCAGCGACTACCCAGTTGGCCCTTTTAACTACCTTGGAAGCAAACGGCCCCACGGATTCGACAGCAGGGACATGACAGTGTTCAAGGACGAAGATGGTGTTGCCTATCTCGTTTATTCCTCTGATGACAACAGTGAACTTCACGTCGGACCTTTGACGGAAGATTACCTTGATGTTACGACTGTTATGAGAAGAGTTCTCGTGGGGCAGCACCGGGAAGCTCCGGCTCTATTTAAGCACGAAGGTACGTATTACATGATAACATCTGGATGCACCGGCTGGGCACCGAACGAGGCCCTAGCCCATGCAGCTGAGTCGATCATGGGACCCTGGGAGACTCTAGGAAATCCTTGCACAGGAGGGAACAATATTTTCCGGCTCACTACATTCTTTGCGCAGAGCACATTCGTCGTCCCGTTGGCCAGGTTCCCAGGTTCGTTTATTTTCATGGCAGATCGGTGGAACCCCGCCGACTTGAGGGACTCGAGATATGTGTGGTTACCGTTGATAGTCGGAGGGCCTGCCGATCGACCACTTGATTACAATTTCGGATTCCCGGTATGGTCAAGAGTTTCAATTTACTGGCACAGAAAATGGAAACTTCCCTCTGGCTGGAGTGTATCCAAATGAGCTTCCATAGTTTCTAGATATCATAGTGTACATCATATAATCATGTTTTCTGATGATCTTCCTTATTCATAGTTGGAAAATGTTCTGACCAATATTTAATTTGGAGATAGTTTAGGATATTGCTATTGAAATATATTTGCATATAATAAAATTTCGACCCTGGACCGGAATCATTCAATTGGGTAAAAGGCTTGAAATTGCCGGAAACTGATGGTCTAGCCAAGTCTCGAAACCCATCGGTGGCTGGAATGAAATTGTCCCGGCCAGCGGAAACATTTATTATCTTGTATGATTTTTCATAACATAATTTTATTTTTTTTCAACATGTAAAATAAACGGCCGAATCCGCATTCAATATTGTTATATCTTGTACCATCGTCCATATGATCTGAAGAGTTTAAAGATGACGTCTCTTCTACCCTCCAATTTCACAGTTCCACCTATGGTCGTCAAAAAAATTCATAATTAAACGGCCGCATCTGGCGATTCTTTAAATAAACTGGGACTCCATGCGATTCTGTAGCACGATATAAATACAGTTCAATAATAATAGTCAATTGAAATAGGACTTAAGAAGTATCATGTACTACTGGAAAAACAATTACCTGACAGGTAAGTTTGTGCATTTAATGATTACATGGCGTCTTTGGTCTAGACATCATCGTCAACTTAGATTCCAGATCCGAGAATATAACCCAGAAAGCAAACTCCTAACTTCCTCATCATCATCCTCCTCTTCCTCTCCTTTTGATGAAACTCTCACTTATTAGTTGAAGCAGTTTGCTCATAGTAATTGAGTGGTCTTTGGGTTGTTGACCATGGGCCGGCTTCTTTCAGTATGAAAATACGCCTCTGTTTCATGGCTTTCATTGATGTATTAACATATATATACATGCGGCAGACCCTGCACTAGGGTTACAGTTACAACGAAAATACAGCACCAGGGAATATCTACATTCCTATTCCAAGTAGACTTCCTAAATAGATAAACGTAATAAACAGGAAACTATTCCGCCAATACTCCCCCTCAAGTTGGCGCGTGTAAGTTGACAACGCCCAACTTGCTTAAAAGAAACTGAAACCGCTCTCTTCCAAGAGCCTTTGTAAAGATATCAGCTAATTGATTCACCGTCGCAATCTTCTTTGGTTGAATTTCCCCAGACACAACACGCTCACGAACAAAATAACAATCCATTTCGACGTGTTTTGTCCTCTCATGAAACACCAAATTCATTGCGATATGTAAGGCTGCCTGATTATCACAATATACTGGCGTGGCCTTCGGTTGCACCATGCCCAATTCTTGTGCTAACCACCGCAGCCATATGACTTCACTAACGGTTGTAGCCATTGCTCTATATTCTGCTTCAGCTGACGACCTTGCCACGACTGACTACTTTTTACTTCGCCATGAGACTGGTGACCCTCCAAACATTACGAAGTAACCAGTCCGTGAGCGCCTAGTATCTGGACAGCCTCCCCAATCTGCATCGCAGTATGCCGTCAACCGTGTACCACCATCTACCGGTAACAAGATCCCTTGGCCTGCAGTGCCCTTGAGATACTCAACCACACGATCCGCAGCCGCCATATGCTCCTCTCGGGGTGTACTTACGAACTGACTCAGCACGCCAACCACATACGAAAGATCCGGACGAGTTATAGTAAGGTACATCAGTCGTCCCACTAGTCTCCTATAGCGAGCTTTATCCATCAACTCATTGCTCTTCTCCGCCCGTAGTCGATGGTTCTGTTCTATTGGGAAAGCGACTGGCTTGTTTCCTTGCTTTCCGCACTCCTTCAATATGTCTAACGTGTACTTCTTTTGACTGAGCACTAGACCACGCGGTGTTCTTGCTGCTTCTATTCCCAGAAAGTATTTAAGAGGACCCAAGTTCTTGATCCCAAACTCTCTGTCCAAGTACACCTTGATGTCATTGATTCTCTGCTCATCTGTCCCTGCTAAGATGACATCAACAACATATATTAAAGCCATCACAGTTACCCATCGATCCTTGTATATGAACAATGAATGATCAACTCTGGAGCGCACAAACTTGTGCTTAAGCAAAGCACCAGTAAACTTGCTGTACCAACTCCTTGATGCTTGTCGCAACCCATAGAGAGACTTAAGTAATCGGCAGACTCGTGTCTCACCCGACTTTTTAAAACCTTGTGGTATCTGGAGATAAACCTCTTCACGCAAGTCACCATGTAAGAACGCATTGTTGACGTCCAACTGGTGAATCAACTATCCTCGCTTCACTGCTACGGCCAAAAGACATCGTAGGGTAACTAATTTGGCCACTGGTGCGTAAGTCTCATGGAAATCAATTCCCTCAACTTGTGTAAAGCCTCTTGCTACTAGCCTTGCCTTATATCTTTCTACCGCTCCATCAGGTTTGAACTTGACCTTGTACACCCACTTGGAGTCCACTACTTTCTTTCCTGGAGGTAACTGCTGCAAGGTCCAAGTCCCATTAGACTCGAGAGCATGAATCTCCTATTGCATCGCATCTCGCCAATGCTGATGCTTGACTGCCTGATAGAAACTCTTCGGATCATCATGTAAAGTGATGGCCGCAAGCAATGCCTTATGTGAACCAGAAAAGTGATCATAACTGACGAAGTGAGATAGAGGATATACCGTAGAGTTACCTGATGGTTGGTTCGGCTGCTGCGACGTGATGGAAGGTGGCAATGTCACTTCAAAGTCCTTCAAGCGTGTTGGCAACTGTCGTGCTCTTATCGGTCAAACACCTTCCTGCCCCATTATCGATGCAGTTTGTTCTGTCTCTACCACACCTTCGACAATTGCATCAGTTATAACCTGCTCCCCCTCATCACGAACCACTTCAGTTTCACTTCTATCCACCACTCCATCAACTCTCCGATTTACCAACTCAGCCTCATCCTCTCCCACTTCATCAATTACGGACGGAAGGACTGGTCGTGTCTCAGTCACGGCCTTGTCTCCAATAACTTGAAGGAAATGATAGCATTCCTCCTTAAATATCACGTCCCTACTGACACTTACTTTGCCAGTGATCAAATCATATACCTTGTACCCTTTCTGACCTGAAGGGTATCCCAAAAATATGCACCGTCTCCCTCTTGCATCAAACTTGTCAGAAGTGTGTTGATGCACATAAGCTAGACAACCAAAACTACGAAGGTGATCATATACTGCTGCTTTCCCAAATACAATCTCATAAGGGGTTTTATTTTGTATCGCAACCGATGGCAAGCGATTAATTAAGTATACAGACGTGAGGATGCACTCCCCCCAAAATTCAATGGGCAAACCAGCATGAAATCGTAAGGCACGTGCTGTCTCCAATATGTGCCTATGTTTTCTTTCAACTACACTGTTTTGCTGTGGAGTGTCAACACATGAAGTCTGTATTACGATTCCATGCTCGGCGTAAAAACATTGCATGTTCCTCGACTTAAACTCCGCACCATTATCACTACGAACACTCCTCACTGCAACACCAAATTGTGTCTTCACCATCCTACAAAATGAGGGCAATAGATTTCCTACCTCCGACTTACTTTGCATCAAATAAACCCTTGTCCCTCGACTAAAATCATCCACAATTGTGAGAAAATACCTTACCCTAGTCAATGAAGTAGTGCGATATGGTCCCCATATGTCACAATGTATTAAATCAAAGCAAGCAGTTATTTTAATAGAACTATCCGAGAAGGGAAAACGAGTCTGTTTAGCTCTTAAACAAGAGTCACAGTGTATCATAGTCTTATTCTCTACTTCATCACGCAAAAACCTTAAATGTAACATCTTGTCTCGCGATGGATGCCCTAGTCGCTTATGCCAAACTTGATGATCGCCGCGTCCTTGAATTGACATTGCCACCCCACCATCTTGTACGAGATTGAAGACGTACAGTCCATCACATCGCCTACCCAGACCAATCAGGTTCCTCGTGGGTAAGTCCTGTATCATGCAACAATCCGATAGAAAAGTTAGAACACAATTAAGGTCACTTGTCAAGCGACTCACGGAAACTAGGTTGCACTTAAAATCAGGTATGTAGAGAACCCGATTCAAAATAATTCTCTCGGTCAATCGCACGTCACCAATTCCGCAAACTGCCATAGTTTCGCCATTTGGAATTTTCACAGGTAAATGTGATGCGATTTTGACCCTCCCTTCAAAGAGGCTTACATCCGAAACAATATGCTCGGAAGCCCCAGAATCTATAATCCAATGATGAGTTCTAAAAACCTTACCAGCTAAATTTACTGTTGGTTCGGTTGTTTGAGTTTTCGGTCTACTCCCCTCACCGTCCATGTCGATGAACTTCAAGAGGCTAGCATATTACTCGCTACTGAGTCCCGGGACAGGACTGCCTTCCTGCATCACCTGAGCAGCTTTCGGCCAAACTCCATTTGTCTGCTGCGCCTTTCCCTGCTTTGAAATCGGATTTTGATCTCGCTGTCCCTTCTTGATCCAGCCCGGCAGATATCCGATTAATTCATAGCATTGGTCCTCAGCATGACCTAGCTTACCACAATGATCACATCGAGGTCTGTCTCCCCTAGTTGGCTTTCGCTGCCCATTGTCCTTCTCCCCCTTGATGTGGAACGCTGCTCCTTCGGTGTGTGTGCGACGAGTTGCTGAAAGATTTCTCTGTTGTTCGTCTTCGGCTACCAGATGATAGGCGGCTTCCAAACTAAGCGCTGGAGTCGTGCTCAAAATTTGGGTCTTGACAACGTTAAATCCTTCATCGAGTCCCATCAAGAAGTCATAGAGCTTCTCTTTCTCCCTCATGGCCGAAACTTGCTTCGAGACTTCACATGTGCACTTGCCACACGTACACCTGGGCAGCGGATTGATGGCTGCGATCTCGTCCCACAACCCTTTCATCTTTGTGTAGTAGGCCGACACCGTCGCCTTTTCTTGTCTCAATTGCGTGATCATTCGCTTTAACTCATAGGCCCGTGGTGCGCTTCCTTTTCCAAAGCGCTCTTCAAGATCTGCCCACACCTCTGCGGCTGTCCTAGCATACCTTACGCTAGCCCGAATATCTTTCTCCATTGCACTTTTCAGCCATCCCTTCACCATGGCATCACAGCGCATCCATAATGAGAAATCGGGTGAAGTGTTTGCTGGACATTGGATCGATCCATCTACGAACCCATATTTGTTCTTGGCGAACAACGCATTCATCATGTCAGCGACCCACTCTCCATAGTTGCTGTCGTGGAGTAAATCGCTAACATATATGTGCCCTGGATTGTCCGAGGCGTGAATGTAGAACGGTGATTGCGAGTCAGTACCTCCGCCCGACGAGAGACTCGATGTGTTGACATAGCCTTCATCTTCAGCGGTGTTTCTGCTTCCACTCGACATCCTCCTTTGTTTTCTCGAAGATCAGCAGCGTTTGATTCCAAAAGCCTGCTCTGATACCATGAAAATACGCCTCTGTTTCATGGCTTTCATTGATGTATTAACATATATATACATGCGGCAGACCCTGCACTAGGGTTACAGTTACAACGAAAATACAGCACCAGGGAATATCTACATTCCTATTCCAAGTAGACTTCCTAAATAGATAAACGTAATAAACAGGAAACTATTCCGCCAATACAGTAAAAGAAATTTTTTTTTTGGTGAATCTTAGCTTTTTGTTAAATGGAATAGGCGACTGATTCTCAACGGGTTAAAGCTTTTCATGACATTGGAATGGATTTGGTGGATAACTAAAGCTGCAAGTGGCTTCCTAAGAATCGAGAAGCTAACGAGGAGCAAGTGCAAGAATCCTGGCTATGAGCTGATGGGATATGGTTTCTGCAGTTGGATATGCTTCTTGCATTTTGATATTTGGGGAATGTTCTGAACGAACTTTCATGACATCAACCGTTGTCCTTTTGTGTGTCGGTTTGATTCTTATTGACTTGGTGATTGGATCGACCTGAATTGGATTTGATTTATTGCCGTGTTGTCTTGGAAGTAAAGAGGCAAGTCAATGAGAATGAGAAACAAATACAGGACCACTTTCCATTGTCCTATGTTGTGTGGAGCCTGGCGGGGTTTGTAGTAAGTAGTTATATGTCTTAATAAATAGTAAGTAGATGTCTGAGTTATTTCGAAGTGATAGCTTTGAGAAGCTTTGGCATGTAATAGGTTGAAAATTGTACGAAAAATAATGGAAATGTTCAATTCAGATTTGAGTAACAGTTAGATTAGATAATACGAATAATTCTTCGGGAAGGTATAAAGATATATAACTATACTTACACATCCACGCATAGGGAGGAGGCAAGTCTCGTCAAAAGATTTAGATGCATGGGAAGCATAAAAAGAAGTTCACACTATATTTTAGTAATAAACAACGTTTCTTGCGTGGTTCATGACATTGATACAGTTGGTGTATGATTTTTAGTGAAACTTAGTAATTATTCTGTGCACTCTTGAGCTCAATACTTTTTTTTAATAGCTGGAATAGTAGCGTTGATGATCTCGTTAAGAAAGAACTGGTTTCAAAGTATATATGATGCAGGATGAGGTCGCGTACCGATTCCTTGAGAAGTCACGTTTCTAATGTGGCTCTGTGATATATGAATCATTAATAATTATTATCATAGGAATCGGGAGTGGGAAGTTGAAGGCGTAGAGTCACGACTTCTTCAATAAGGTTCTTACAGAGCCATTTCTTCTTCAGTAAGGCAATTGTAAAGCCATTTTGCTTTGGCTATATTTATGTTCCTAAGTTGAATGTAAGGGGGGCAATATTTTAGTACAGTATCACTAAAAGCAATCTCAATTATCTTCTTGATAATGGAAGAACATTCTCATCGGTTATTCTTAGAATCAACGGGCTTGAGTTGTTATCTTCTCTAACATTTTTGATATTCTTGTCAAATCAACAGACTTGTTCGTAATTTCGCTGCATCAATATAGCAGCGAAAAATTAGCTTCAGAGAACGAATGGTACAAGAGGCTATTTATAGAGAGTGAAGATCCACTAGAGTAAGTTTAGTCATCCATTATTTCTTGAAGACCCACTTTCGTTTTTGTCTCACAAATCTGAATGTTTCTTTAACGCAAGATTTCACTTAAACCGAGGTCACCGAAGAACATGTACTTAACTATATTATATTAATCAATTGTTAACATTTTTTTAATTTTTTTCGTACTTATAAATTTACATGATGCTCGTAATTATCGATATGAAATTCTCCAAAAATTCACAATTGCATAATCAATTAAACAGAAACTTTTTTCTATAAACATGTTCACAATTGCATAATCATTTACTTGTTGATACACAACATTTCCAGGTTTAAATTCTGAATACCAAATTCAGAAGTTGTATCACTGTAGGAAGTAATTATTTATCACGGTGTATAAATTTAAAACAAACATATAGAGACAATTGTATGTTTCATTTATATTTATCTAGACCCTTTTCTCATTCAATACAGATTTTTTCTACCTTAACTAAGAAATATCTCATTTAAATGACACATTTGTTAAATATCTGATGAGAATCCACCAATCCAATTCGTCCCACATGGGTAACATCTCCTTGTCAAAGCCCAGCCCAGCCCAATATTAGGCCCATTTAGGCAATAACACTCCCAAGAAACCCTAGCTCCAACACTTCAAACGCCCACCATATAAATCCGCCTCCGAACTCTCCTCTCCATCTCTCCGCCAATTCCCATCGACAGAAAACCCTAAACCTCCCTCCCCACAGGTAAGCACAATGAAGTACAACCCTAGGGTTTCGTCGTCGAGGCGCAAGTGCCGTAAGGCCCACTTTACCGCCCCGTCGTCCGTCCGCCGTATCATAATGTCGGCGCCTCTCTCCTCCGACCTCCGACAGAAGTACAACGTCCGGTCGATGCCGGTCCGGAAGGACGACGAGGTGCAGATCGTGAGGGGCACGTTCAAGGGTCGGGAGGGCAAGATCATCCAGGTGTACCGCCGGAAGTGGGTCATCCACATCGACCGCATCACGAGGGAGAAGGTCAACGGTTCCACGGTCAACGTCGGGATTAACCCCTCCAAGGTCGTCATCACCAAGCTCCGTCTCGATAAGGACAGGAAGAGCCTCCTCGACCGCAAGGCGGCCGGAAGGGCGTCAGCTGATAAGGACAAGGGTACCAAGTTCACTGCCGAGGATATCATGCAGAATATCGACTAAGGCTTGTGGGCTTCAATCTTGTCTTTTTCAATGTTTTTGCTTAATTAATAGAGCTGCTTGTGTAAGGTATTTTTGTTGATGAAGCTATTATTGGTACTTAGTTCTGCTGTGTTTGGACGTTTTGTTATGCATTGGAACGGATTTTGTATCTGATCATCTAGTTGTGGTTTTTGCTATGTGATTGTCCGGACCGGTCCCTGCAGTTTTAGCATGTTTGTGTCAGCTTGTGGAACTTTTTTTGTGATGGGTTGTTGATATTGAGCTGTGTTTTTACACACTCTGATTGTGTAAATGCCTAATTGCTTGACACGATGGATTGGCAGTCATGCTATCGATTGTGGTCGTGGGGTTGAGTGAATGATGCGGTGGCAGGTCTTTCTATACGTGAGATAAGACCTGTGTGTTTCCATTTGTTTGGTTTACTGGTCATTGGATTTCTAATGTTGTTCGGGTTTGGTCGATCTTCCTTTCGCTTACTGTCTGCAATGTGTGGATATTCATTCCACTAAGTTGTTGATGGGATGGATTGATTACTGTTTTAGTGAAAGTATATTGCAAGGAATGTCAGGTTAATTAATTCGGTGTTGGTCTGGATTGAATTATGTAGAGATCAGAGGATATCTCTGGGGTAATGTCTTGCATAATGTTTTGGAGATACTGTTATAGCCTGCAATTGATTATGGTTTTGCAATCTGTAATCTGGTCTTGGGCGGGATCTGTCGATGAGGAAGATTGGTTATTGCAGTATGATTGTCAGTTTTGCACTTTCGCCTGTGGTCCTGATTTTTTAGGATATGTTGGTCGAGTTCATGTTTGGGCACAAAATTGTCTTCATCTTGTTATGTACTTGGGCTTGTGTTTAGGTTTCATAAGGGTATATGACCCCACCACTAAAAAAACTGTATATTTTAGAAGTGTGGTTGCCATTTTTTGCTTTCTTATAAGAACTCCTTTTGCATGGGAGAACGATCACTTAGCGTAAAAGATGGTAAATCCAGTATCTGTTATTCTTCTGCTGCTAGATTGTCTCAGCACAATTTTGGACGAATTAAATGTATCAATCAAGCTCTTCTTTTGCAGCACTTTGTTTCGGACTGCTAGAGCTGTAAAACTCAATTCTAGCACCTTGGGTAAATGTGACTAGGTAACAATATAGTAGAAGTAAAGTCCGATCACCTCAATTCTATTACCGTGCATTTGTCGAACTGCTTATTTCCCCTCCAAGGGGAAAAAAAATCAAATGATAAGCGAATTTGATTCCGAATGCTGCTTCAAAATGATGGAAGATCCGTTTAAGGCCTGAGAGCAATTGCCACCCCAAATCTTGGAGTCCTGTCCAAGGCCTTGGTGTCGAATTCTCCGGCGATTGTTAGGAGTGACTTCGGAATCACCTCGTGCTGCAGGACCGCCCCAAGCTTCCCGTAATTGTTGAGTTTTGCTTTCACCAATGTCAGATGATCAATCGCATACGACCCTCCAACTGTGACAGTGTTTTCATTTGTAGAGAACTTTCTACTAATCTCTGCTACAGCTGCACTCCTCTTGAACTGGTCCACATGATGCACATATGAAGCTTTGATCGAGTCTCCTTTATCGCCCCTGGAAAAGATGAAGCCTCGATTATTTCGAAGACCATTTGTTTGATTTACTCTGTTTTGAACATTGACTTTGTGGTAGTAGTGTCTCACAGAGTTATCGAAGCGTAAGCATCCGGCTTTGTCACACTGATGCATGCGGTGTATTTGGTAAAGCTACCCGAAGCGGTGTCGTAGCCTGCCTCAGCACCAAAAGCAATTGCTGGGGTTCCAATGGTTGCTGAAAAATCAATCGAAGGTGATTGCGGGGTAGCAACTGCAGCAGTGAGAGTTGCATGGTCATGGAAATATTGAACCTCCAACTGCAGTTATTAACGGGGACAAAAACAAATTTCAGATCAACTTTAATGCAAATCAAATTTATATAACCAAGTGAATTCGTGCGCAAGAGAAGTCGGTTCCTACCTTGCCAGAGTTGTTGAAGTCAGGAAACTTGAAAGAAGCAATAGTCTTGGTCGAGGGAAGGGCTTCAGCAAATGTTAGGGTTGTCAAGATCTGAAAGTGCAAAAGATTGTAGAGTTCTCAGATACGAAAGCATAATCCGAAATGCGAAACGAATGGGAAAATGGGTTTAACTTCTTACATTGGAATCAGTATCAAATTTTACATCAAATAGAGTGTTCTTGTACTTGTACACTGCTCCAACATCCCCAGTTGACAATCCTCCTTTTTTAGCAGCTGTTGATGTGAGGGCCTGAAGAGGAAAATATAAGCGAAGAATGAAGAGGTAGTCAGTCCATTATAAAATAGAAATCAAACAGTACGCAAATTGGCCAAAAGAACAGAAGCTTCAGTCTTTACATATGCCTAAAATCTCAACCTCGTTTTAAAAACAACGAGTCTATAGTGCACATCATTTACTAGGTTCGAAGATTCATTTCAGACAACAAGACTAGAAATCGAGGTATCTCATACAGATTCATTTCACATTGGCGAAGATTCCGCCCTTCCCGCTACCTTCAGTCCATATTGATGGTACCAAGAGGATGTTATCATGGATGCCTTTCCATCCTTGTAGTACTTTCTTAAGAAATATACAAAAAAAAAAACTTCCATTTCCACACAACATGGGCACACAAATCCAAAGAGAAGCAGAGTAACGGAAACATGGGTTTGCCAACTGTGCTAGCTTCAAGAACCATCAAATACAGGTCTGAGTGGCTAATCTTCTCTACCATCACAGGTAATGCGCAACATCAAAATAACATCAAAATCATCAGATGATGACCCGAGCCACGCTTACCCGACGCAATGCCACGACGATACAGAACACGTATAGACAGCGAGAATCATAGCAGAAACTGTCAATGCCTTATGAATCAGAAGTCTACATTGAACCAAAAATGACACAGCTCAATCCACCGCTAGAGATCGCGCAGCACAAGCCTAATCCTAAATTCCTAATCACTGAATACCGCCAACGGTTACACAACTGGATTAGATTATTCCATCACTTAAAAAATCTAGATTTATTTTTTCATTTCTTAACCGCCTCAATTCCATCTCTTCTAAAAAACGATCGACATCAAAAAAAAAAAATCGAAAAATAACGAATAGAAGCGGAGGAAGTAGACCGTACCACGCCGGTGGTGCCGATAGTGGAGATGCTGAACTTCTGATCCGAAATGTAATCCCTCGTAAGCAGATCTTCGATCAAACACACAAAATAAATTTAAAAAAAATCATAATTTAAATAGAAAAAAAAGTAAGAGAGGAGGTTACCTTTGGGCTTCTTGCCGATATCGGCGAAAAGTCCCGGTCCTTTACAGCTCATTGTAGCTCAGTGAAACCGTAACAAGATCGACGGAAAGAGGAGGGAGAGAAGTTAATTGGTAGAAAACAAGGAATTTAAAATGCTGATTTATCTTTTTTTTTTGGAAAAGAATTTTAAGTATCTGTGATTTGCCAAAAAATCACTTTAGTACCCTGTGGTAAAGAACCTTTAATTCGAGTCATACCTCACCAATTTTTCATCACTTTGGTCTCAAATTACGATACTGCCCCTCCCTGAATCAGAACCTAACCAAACTCAATTCAACCGGACCGAACCTATATTCAATTTAACCCAATGGGGCGTAGAAAATAAAATATGACTCGGATTGAGCTAAAATTTTATAAGAAGCATCCTAAAAATACGCTAGACTTACAGAAAAAATTTCAGAAATTTTAGAGAACTAGAAGTATTTTTTTTATTTTTCAAAATGCTGAAATTTTGTAAAATCACATAAAATAGAAAATACATCCAGTTAAGTTGAAACTTGTCCAAGGGATGCATTTTGGTTCCTAAATTGATTGGAAGTTTTTATGATTTCCTGGGATAAGTTTTAACTTAAGAGGATATATTTTTTATTTTATACGATTTTTATGAAGTTTAGCACTTCGAAAAATAAAAGAAATACTTTTGTACCTCTAAAATTCCTAAAATTTATTTCATAAATCATGTGTATTTTTAGGATTCTTCCCAATGGGACAAGTTTCAACTTAATTGAATATATTTTCTATTTTATATGAATTTACGAAGTTTCATCGCTCTGGAAAAAAGAAATTACTTCCGGGCCTCTAAAATTTCTAAAATTTTTTCAGTAAGTCCTGCGTATTTTTAGGATGCTTCTTGTAAAATTTTAGTTCAATCCGAGTCATATCTTATTTTCTACGCTCCATTGGGTTAAATTAAATATGGATTCGGTCCGGTTGAATTGGGTTTGGTTAGGTTCTGATTCAGGGAGGGGCAATATCGTAATTTTGGGACCAAAGTGATGAAAAATTGGTGAGGTATGACTCGAATTAAGGATTCTTTACCATAGGGTACTAAAGTGATTTTTTTGCAAACCACAGAGTACTTAAAAATTCTTTTCCTTTTTTTTTAATTGTTTTGTGTGAGTTGGTTGAGTGGTGGCCGAGGAGGAATCATTTGGTTGGGCTGGGGGGCGGGTAATCTGCTGCACTCGGTTTGATGGTGAATTACACCTTCAGCCGTCGGATTGGATTGAATTTTATTTGGTTGGCTGCGATTGCGCCGTGACCTGTCTACTTGTTCAGAAGGGGGCAGGGACGGCCCGCGGAGATTTAAAATCCCGCGAGAAAATCTGATGGTTAGTTAGGACCGTTACCAAATGGGCCCTTTAGGTCCTTCTGGTTCGGGGCCCTATTTAGTGGGCCTCAGCCCGCTAAGTAGTTCAAGATATTAGATACGGAGCGGTCCTTCTTTGGGTATGAGAGTATTTAAAAAATCGTGCTATAATTATTTCTATATTTATTAAAGTTTTGAATTCGAAAGACAAGATTTATTAATTTATTAAGCAATTTCTCTTAGGAAATTTCCCCACTAATGCAAATTTGAAATTTCCTCATTCGCCGTGAACACGCACTCTGTTGTCTAGTAATTTCACCGTACTTCAGCATGTGTACGACAAATTACTAAAAAAATTACAAAACAAAGTTAAGTTTTTGGAAATCTTCTGCAAAAAAAAAAAATATAAAGAGAGAAGGAACTGTCATTGGTTAACTGTATTACCAAATGGTCACAAGTTAAACACAATTTTTTAAAATTAAGTATATTTATAAGATTGATAATTTGTTCCAAATCAAGAACACTTGCCATCCACACAAAAAATCATCGATGATACTAAGTATAAAGACATGCCGTATGATAATAATTGTTACGTCGCCTCACCGCGTGCCAAACGCGTAAACAAGAGTAAAAGACTTAACACAGTCTTTATTTATCATCAAACCAATCAAAATCAACCAACCACTTTTTGTCAAGCCTAAAATGCATGTCAATAAAGTTTACAAAAAAGTGAAATGAAACGATAAGATAATTATTCTTAACTTAATCATGATGATACAATTTAAGATATAAAAACACAATACTTTCAAATATTCTTTAAATTTTTTTATCAATTTTCAAAAAATGTCTCACTAAATTGATCAATTATTATAAATATAAAATTACAACACGTGATTCCGCAAACATTGGAAACCGTAGCTTAATCGACTTTGGTCATGGACCGTGGTTTGGGTTTGACTCCGACCAAACCGGTTCCAAAGAAGCAGGAACTCCAAGCAAAGATACCGTTACAAGTTCCCGCCTCTTACTTGCTTCCACTACCTCCTCTACTTCCTCGCTCTTTCCTCCAACGCATTAATTCCCATTTCCCCTTATGGATTTGATTTACCTCATCAACAAACAAAGAAAACCCAGAAAAAGCAACACACCTCCTTTCTTTTCTTTTAACTTCTTTTTTTCGAGGTAATTTTCACATGGTCCCTACCCTAGCCCGTCCCTTTGTGACCTAAGCTTCCTTTGCAGTCACTCCCACGCGGTTTCAGAATTTTCCGGGCAACTTGGTGGGCTGCTTTTGTTCTTTTTAAAAGGGGAGTGAAGCGACATCGACAAGAGGGGGACCATTCTTTAGATTTGATATTGGATAAAGAGAAATAATTATAATAAGATCGGTTGTTATATTATATATAAGGCCAGTACTCTGGTTTTTTTATGAATAAAGTTTAGAGTGGAGAAGGAGGAGATGGAGAGCTTGATACAGGATGAGTTCAACGTGGAAGCGAAGCACACGTCGGAGGAGGCGTTGGTGAAATGGAGGAAAGTTTGCGGGTTGGTGAAGAACCCGAAACGAAGATTCCGCTTCACTGCCAACCTCTCCAAGCGATCCGAGGCCGCGGCCATGCGTCGCACCAACCAGGTTTATTGTTGATCCATGTTTTATATCAGAGCGGGCTGATCTCATATCCGTTGTTAATGTGTACGAGGTAACTCGGCAATGGATTGTGCAGGAGAAGTTAAGGGTTGCAGTTCTTGTTTCCAAGGCTGCCTTTCAATTTATTCAAGGTAAGTCCACTTGTCTACGAGACGAAATCGGATTTTTGCAGAGTTGCAATCTTTTTTAGTACCAATGATTGATTGATTGATCGATGAAGGATCATTGACATTGTACCAGGTGTACCTCCAAGTGATTACACTGTCCCTCCTGAGGTCAAGGCTGCTGGATTCGAACTCTGTGGTGATGAGTTGGGATCCATTGTCGAAGGGCACGACTCGAAGAAGCTGAAGTTCCATGGAGGTGTGGACGGTGTAGCCGAGAAGCTCCGGACTTCGACGACCAGTGGACTCAAAGCAGAGGCTGATCTGCTTAACCGCAGGCAACAGATTTTCGGGATCAACAAGTTCGCTGAGAAGGAGGCTCGTAGTTTCTGGATATTCGTTTGGGAAGCTCTTCAGGATATGACACTTATGATCCTCGGGGTTTGTGCTTTAGTGTCGTTGATTGTAGGGGTAGCGACGGAAGGATGGCCGAAGGGTGCTCATGATGGGCTCGGAATTGTTGCCAGTATCTTGTTGGTGGTGTTCGTAACGGCCTCGAGCGATTACCGCCAGTCGTTGCAGTTCAGGGATCTTGACAAGGAGAAGAAGAAGATCAGCATTCAGGTCACAAGGAATGGGTTTAGGCAGAAAATGTCTATTTATGATTTGCTTCCTGGTGACATTGTGCATCTCTCGATTGGAGATCAAGTCCCCGCCGATGGACTATTTGTGTCGGGATTTTCGTTGCTGATTGACGAATCGAGCTTGACAGGGGAAAGCGAGCCGGTAGTCGTAACCTCTGAGAATCCTTACTTGCTTTCTGGGACCAAGGTGCAAGATGGATCATGCAAGATGCTGGTCACCACTGTCGGGATGAGAACGCAGTGGGGGAAGCTGATGGCGACTCTTAGCGAAGGAGGAGACGACGAGACTCCATTGCAGGTGAAGCTAAATGGAGTAGCAACCATCATTGGGAAGATAGGCCTTGTCTTTGCTGTAGTGACTTTTGCCGTGCTGGTGCAAGGATTGTTTGCCCTTAAGTGGCATGAAGGGTCGCATTTCAGCTGGAATGCGGATGATGCAATGGAGATGTTGGAATACTTCGCAATTGCGGTCACAATAGTAGTCGTAGCGGTACCGGAGGGGCTGCCTCTGGCCGTGACTCTAAGCCTCGCATTCGCAATGAAGAAGATGATGAACGACAAAGCGCTCGTCCGACACCTAGCGGCTTGCGAAACTATGGGGTCGGCCACAACGATCTGCAGCGACAAGACGGGAACTTTAACTACCAATCACATGACTGTAGTGAAATCATGCATTTGTATGAATGTTAAGGAAGTTGGTCACTCTAGCTTGTGCTCGGAGATTCCTGATTCGGCTGTCAAACTTCTTCTGCAATCGATATTCAATAACACTGGCGGTGAAGTCATTACCAACAAAGAGGGGAAGCTTGAGATCCTTGGAACTCCGACCGAGACTGCCATTCTGGAGTTTGGTTTGTCTCTAGGAGGAGACTTCCAGGCGGCGCGACAAGCAGTGAAGTTGGTTAAAGTTGAGCCTTTCAACTCGACAAAGAAGCGGATGGGAGTAGTGGTTGAGCTTCCTGATGGAGAAGGTTTGCGAGCTCATTCCAAAGGAGCTTCAGAAATAGTATTGGCTTCCTGTGATAAAGTTATCAACTCGGATGGCCAAGTTGTTCCTCTTGATGATGCATCTCTCACGCATCTTAAGGTCACCATTGATCAGTTTGCTGGCGAGGCTCTACGGACTCTCTGCCTAGCCTACGCGGATCTACCGAGGGGATTCTCGCCTAACGATTCTATTCCGATGACTGGACTGACTTGCATTGGAATTGTAGGAATCAAGGACCCTGTTCGTCCCGGTGTTAAGGAGTCCGTTGCAGTCTGCCGTTCGGCTGGTATCGTCGTACGTATGGTCACCGGAGACAACATCAACACAGCAAAGGCCATAGCTAGGGAATGCGGGATTCTGACCGATGATGGAATAGCTATTGAAGGCCCGGACTTCAGGGAAAAGAGTCAGGAAGATTTGATAAAGCTAATTCCCAAAATTCAGGTGATGGCTAGATCTTCACCCCTAGACAAGCATATGTTGGTGAAACAGCTACGTACCACGTTCGATGAAGTCGTCGCAGTGACAGGTGACGGAACAAATGACGCACCAGCACTCCATGAAGCTGACATTGGTCTGGCAATGGGCATAGCTGGAACCGAGGTTGGTGTCTGAATGGTGCTTTATGACTTGTACCTCGTTCATTTTGTCTGAAAATGGTCACTTCTTCGTTAATCTCAGGTCGCAAAAGAGAGCGCGGATGTCATAATTCTGGATGACAATTTCTCAACTATTGTCACAGTGGCTAAATGGGGTCGCTCTGTTTATATAAACATCCAGAAATTCGTCCAATTCCAGTTAACTGTCAATGTGGTTGCTTTAGTGGTTAACTTCACTTCAGCTTGTATGACAGGTAACAAAATCGAGTTCAATAGTCTTTTTTTTCGGATCGAACTGCTTCTAATCCTTTTGCTTTTAAAACCATCTTCAGGGTCTGCTCCCCTTACAGCTGTTCAGCTCCTCTGGGTGAACATGATCATGGATACATTAGGAGCACTCGCGCTAGCTACCGAGCCTCCAACCGATGACTTAATGAGGCGTACCCCGGTTGGAAGGAAGGGGAACTTCATCACTAATGTGATGTGGAGGAATATCTTGGGACAGGCATTCTATCAATTTCTAGTCATCTGGAAACTTCAATCTAGAGGGAAAGCGATGTTCAATCTCGACGGTCCAGATGCTGATTTAATCCTGAACACACTGATATTCAATTCATTCGTCTTCTGTCAAGTAAGATTCTCTAACACAATAGCATCTGTCAGTTTAGTGACCGATCTGTGAACATCGAATCTGATAAGGACGGTTCGCGTTCTGCAGGCTTTCAACGAGATAAGCTCTCGCGAGATGGAGGAGATTAATGTCTTCAAAGGCATACTCGACAACTATGTTTTCGTTGCAGTGCTCGGTAGCACTGTCGTATTCCAGATCATCATTGTCGAATTTCTCGGAACCTTTGCGAATACGACGCCTCTAACGTTGTCGCAATGGTTCCTAAGTATACTCATTGGATTTCTAGGCATGCCGATTGCTGCTGGTCTCAAGATGATCCCTGTGTAAAATTGGATTTGCGAGATGCCGTTGTTATTAGAAAATATGGTAGGCTTAGATTTAACTCAAGCCTTTTAGGACAAACTTTCCCAACGATGGAAGATTCGTGTAGTAGTAACTAGTAATTGTTACTGGCTGGGGAAAAATAATGTCTTCCCTATCCATATGTAGGTACTTGTAAATTGGATTCCTAATATCTGGCATTATGATGCTTCTGTTGGATCCCAAGTTTATTTCTTGTGTTCTACGTAGCCCATTTGTACTAGTTTTGGGTTCGCCTGTTTCATAGCTTTTGTCTTCGTTTTACCATTTTCTAGATTATACACAAGTGTTTTCGCATAAGTATAAATTTAGAAATTATGATACCACAAAATAAATCATCATCTATCTTTGAGTAAGTGTTCGTATTTGATCAATATTGTTATGATAAATTTTATCCATAGTACCACGGATCCGATTATAAATGACAGCTTATTCCTGCTAGACTCGCGCTTAATATAAAATGTGTGAGGTCTAATAACTTTCCAACTCGTTCTAATTAGCTTGGGTTATTATATTATAAAATTAATTCTAGTCATATCAACGTCAAAATAGAGACTTTTCTTATTACGGTAATCTTTAGTTACTGGAGTTTTTTCCAACTCGTTCTAATTAGCTTGGTTTATTATATTATAAAATTAGTTCTAGTCATATCAACGTCAAAATAGAGACTTTTCTTATTACGGTAATCTTTAGTTACTGGAGTTTTTTCTATCAAGTTTTATCTTGGTAGAGTTTTGATAAAGTTGATGACTGCATTCTTAAAAAAAATTACATTATTTAAAATATAAATATTACAATCAATAAATATTACTGTGGTAGGTTTTAATAAATTTTTCAACCGACAACAACTTTCATTTATCGAAGAAGAAATAAATTAATTTTGGGAGATGGACCATCATCCGGCTTTTACTTAGAATTTGACAGCTTCGTACCGGGTGAAAGATAGCGAATTTAACAACGGCTGCAAATTGTTGAGTGACGCCTAATAAAAAAACAGATTGTCTTGGCAAATTAAATAACCATGACCCTAAAATTAATTAATGGTCAAGATCAATTTAACGGATACTCATCATACGGAAATTTTGTATGTGAACCAATCATCTCGGATTTGGATGGCAAATAGGATATACATAATTACTTGTTGTAGATGTTAACATATATATATATATGTGTATATGTATACATATATATAAGTATATATATACATATATATATATGTATATATAAGTATATATATACATATATATATATACATATATATACATATATATATGTATATATATGTATATACATATATATATATATATATATGAAAAAAGTGGGGTCACACTCTATATAGAACGGGAAGAAGCATAGTACAACAAGCAAAAGGAAAAGTTGCTCTTAGCCTAAGTGCTAAAAAGAATGATCGGGCAAACCCTCTATTAAAAGAATCAGCTTTGGGGAGTGATCGGTGGTGACTTCAGAAGTGGGATTTTCTCTAACGAGGTCACGGTCGTTGGTCTCGGTAAAAATTTTCTGCAAGAAAATCCTGTGAGAAAAACGTGTCAGAGGGAAATATTATCTTGATATCATGATAGATCGTGATGAATCATCATTGGTCGCACGAGTACACCAGAATAGGCTAATGTCCCATAAATCATCTAAATAAACATCAAGACAAAAGACAAAGGAGACATCCAAAATGACATGGTCAAAACAAATCTTGAGGGCGTACTTCAAGAGGGCATTAGCCAAACGGTTATCCTCCTGCCAAGTATGACAAGCGAAGTAAGACGAAGCTAATGGCAGTGGAACGAAGAAAAACGGTTGAGAAATGGGAAAAATTCCATTTCGAGCTCTATGAGCTTAACTACTGTTATTTCTCGTGAAGTGTGTATAACAAAAAATAATGATTGGATTATAACTACCAATCATTGCCTAGGTTTTATACTTGTTACATCTGTTTCTTGCTCATTCTTTGGTACGCAGACCTGAGCTACAATTATACTTTGATCACCGTGAGTCCTACGCGTGTTTTCATTGATCCCTGTGTGCGTGTGACGAAGTGCAATTGAATCTCGTGGTTCTTGGATGTCATCAGAAGAGTCCCTGTAGCTTAACACAACCCCGTAAGCTGGACTGAAAATATCAATCAGTCCAAGCTTAGCAATTAGAAGCTCAAAACATGGAACACTGAGATTTTTTGTCAACACATCTACTAGCTGATTCTCTGTGCGCATATGGAATAGCTTGATCAACCCAGCTTCTAATTTCTCATGAACAACATGACAATCTACCTCGATGTGTTTGGTACGCTCGTGGAAGACTGGATTTTCTGCAATGTAGATTGCAAATTTATTGTCATAATAAAGGAGAGCTGGATTAATCTAAGAAATTTACAACTCCTTGAGCAAGAATATTCACCATTGAATCTCACGAGTCACAGTGGTAAGAGCACGATACTCTGCCTCCAAAGATGAACAAAAAATAGTGTTTTACTTTTTAACCTTCCAGGATATCATGAATCACCAAGAAAAACATAATAACCAGTGATGTATCACCTGGAGTCCTCACACGTAGCATAATCACTGTCTGCATACGCTTTGAGTTGCATAGAAGTTGAAGCATAAAACAAGCCTTTGCCAGGACAAGACTTTAAGTAACAAAGACATTGTAAGTAGTAGTGAGATAGTGTTCTTGTGGAGCAGTCAAAAATTGACTCAATTGTTGAACCACATAGGCAATATCAGGCCTTGTACCTGAGAGATAAAGAAGTCTACCAACCAATCGTCTGTAATGAGATGAATCAACAATCACCCTAGTACCATCTGTAGTAATTGTAACTGTAGGAGAACCAGATGTTGAAGTTGAAGAGTATACAATATCATCAAGTAAATGCCCTCATGCTTGACACTGAGATGAGTGTGAGCATCCATAAGAGAGCGATGAGGCTTACAAGCAAGAAATCCAGTATCACAAAGAAGTTCCAACACATACTTCTTCTGATAAATAAGAAGACCACGAGTATTACGAGCTATCTCTAAACCCAAAAAATATCACAAAGAACCAAGATCTTTAAGTTTCAAAGTGCGTTCCAAGTATTCCTTAGTGGCAGCAATCATAATAGCAGAGTTGCCAGCAAGGATGATATCATCAACATAGACAAGAAGAATTATAATAGATCCAGATTGAGAGAGGACAAACATGGAATGATCATGAGGAGATTTATGGAAACCAAAATCAAGCAGTATAGAAGTCAATTTAGCAAACCATTGATGACTAGCTTGTTTAAGACCATATAAGGAATGATGCAACTTGCAAACTTTGCCAGTGTCTGCAGCATCTACCTGGAGACCTGGGAGAGGGTGCATATAGACCTTCTCATAAAGATCACCATGCAAAAAGGCATTATTGACATCCAATTGATACAACAACTAATTATGACGAGAAGCAAGAGCTAACAAGAGATGAATCATTGACATGTTCACAACAGGACTAAACATGTCAAAGTAATCAATGTCGAGGGTCTGTGTATAACCCTTGGCCACAAAATGTGCCTTAAAACATTTTATAGAACTATCAGACTTATGTTTGATTTTGTAAACCCATCGACATCCAATAATAGGCTTGTTGGAAGGAGGATCAACCAAAGTCCAAGTATAGTTAGAGACGAGGGCATCTAGTTCATTTTGTATAGCACGAATCCAATATTCATCTTGGATGGCCTGTTCATGAGACTCAGGTTCTGTTTGACTAACTATAGACAAGCTAAAAGACCTATAAGAGGGTTTAACATGAGTTAAATTAAAATAATGTTAAAGAGGAAAACGTGAAGTGGACTGACTTGGAAATAGAGAGGATGATTGGTCAAGCTACTGAGTCGAGTCAATTGTATAATCTTGAAGGTAAGAAGGGAGTTGTTTATGGCGAATGGATTTACGTAAGGCTTGTGGTTCATCAGAGCGAAGATGGGATTCCTCGCTAGGCATCTGGTAAAGAGAAACACCAAGAAGATGGTTATTATGGAAAGTGGACTCATCAAAGCCAGGTTGGGTCGACCTGCTAGGCATTAGAAGACAAGAGTCTTCAGGATAGGGAGGTTTGGATGGAGAGCTGGTATCATCAAAAAAATGGTATGGGGAAGTTGAGGTTAGAGGTGAGGAAGTTGATGTTGAGTGTAGAGGAAGCTGATGTTGTGACAACTGCTGATGGTAGAATGGAAACAAAGTCTCGTAGAAGATCACATCTCGAGAAATAACCACATCGCGAGTGATTAAATTGTATAGCTTATAACCTTTAATACCATGAGGAATAACCAAGAACACATACTATTGAGCTCGTGAATCAAACTTGCTGTGATATCCTGGAGGTATAACAGCATAGCAAAGGAAACCAAAAATTCTGAGATGAGCAAATGATGGAGCATGACCAAAAAGAACAGCAAATGGAGACTTCTTGTCTAGTACGCTTGAATTTGGAAGATGATTTATGAGGTAAACAGCATGTAAAACACCATCACTCTAAAATGAGGTGGGGAGGCCTGACTGAAACAAGAGTGTTCGTGCAATGTTGAGAATATCTTGATGCTTCCTTTTCACTCAACCATTTTATTCTGGTGTATACGCACAACTTTATTCATGAATTATGCCTTTGTCTTTGTAAAATTATGGCATATCAAATTCTTTTCCTTGATCTGATCGTATTCTTTTAACATATTTTGCAAACTGAGTCTCAATAAGCTATAGAAATTGCCTTAGATGATATCGTGCATAAGACTTTTCTTTCATTAGATAAATCCAAGTATATAGAGAGTGATCATTTACAATAGTCAAAAAATAGAAGAATCCATCATAAAAACAATCAGCATACTTGCCCTAAATGTCAACATGTATCAAGTAAAAAACAACAGCAGATAGAGATTCACTGATGGGAAAAGGAAGTCATTTTTGACGAGCATAGTGACAAGCTTCACAATGTTCTAAAATATGAGCTTTGACTGATGCATCCAATTTAGCTATCTCTTGAATCCGTGGTTGGGAAATATGGCCAATGTGACAATGCCAAATTTCTACAACAGTGGTGATAGCTGAGGTTAATACAGCAAATGAAGGAAGCGTATGAGGTAAGGAAGAGGTTATTGGTTTAGTAGTTAGGGAGGTATGGTTAAGGATGTAGTGACCTGGTCCTAAATCAAACACACATTATTTCGAAAAGAGAATTGAAAAGAAAAAGATGAAGTTAATTTACTAACAGAAAAAAGGTTAAAACCAAAGGTTGGGACAGGAAGGACATTAAACAAGAACAAATCAGGACCTAATTTTATTATCCATATGTGTGTAGCTCGTGCCTTTTGGTAGTTTGGTAGTATGATTAAAGCATTGTGAATGGGTTGACTCTCTATATAGGACATGGATGAACATGCTATATGATCATATGCGCCAGAATTTAGGATCTACGTGTTGGAATTCTTAAAAATAGGGGAAAGTCTAGAGAAAAATTAAAAATAATTACCAGAAAGTGAGTGTTGCTGCACTGAATTTATGTGAGAATGCTCAACAAGAGGTTTCCTAAGAACTGAACTCTTAGGCATTCTAGAAAACTGTTGGACAAGTACTACCAAATGATTAAACTGATCAGTGGTAAGCCTAATCTTTGCAATATCATATTCAAATTTATCAAGTGATCTATCAGAGGAGTCTATATCAGCAAGAACAGAAGTAGTGGATGTAGAACCTGCAAAGGTATTGGAACCTCCTGTTCTATTATTTGTGAACTTAAAATTTGGAGGAAAACCATGTTTCCTATAACATTTCTCCATTGTATGGCCTTCCTTCCCATAATATGTACAAACTAATTTCTTTGAATCATTCCAGTTTTCTTGAAACTAGAACGTTCACCAGTCTACTGCTTTATCCCAGTTGTTGTAAGTGCAATTGAGGTATCAGAAGTTGACTTGGAAGAACCAATGAGTTGCTGTTCATGTTGCAGAACCAAATAGAGGATTCTGCTTATGCTAGGGAGAGGATCAACTAACATGATCTGAGATCTAACATTGTCTAATTTGTCATTTAAACCAATGAGAAACTTTATGACTTGGTCCTGTTGCATGTATTCTCTGTTTGACCTTACCGAGTCATAATCAGAAGAACCCCAAACAAAGTATACATAATGACACATGGCAATGGGTCTATATTGAATAAACTGATCCCAGATAGTCCTAAAGGTAATGAAATACTCATAAATAGAAGATGCTCCTTGCTTTAAAGTGTACAAGAGCATCTACAATCGTGTAACTTGAATAAAGTCTCCAATACCAAAATGTTTTTTAAGATCATTCCAAATTTCAGCAGCAGTTTCCAAACCATTCAAACTTTGACTAATAGATGGTTCAACTGAAGCCATAAGCCAGCTAACTATCATATTGTTGCAGGTTTCCCAATCACTATAATCTGCATCTCCAAAATCAGGTATAGCTATGAAACCATCAATCAAACACCATTTTCTCTTAGATCTAAGCACTCGCACCATGTTTTTACTCCACATGTGATTGTTCAGATTGTTCAACAAAGGAGTTACTAATATCGAAGTAGGATTCTCACTCAGATATAGATAAAAAACTGATTTATCACTGCCTTCAATAGATCCAAAAGAACCAGAAGGATGAGGAAGGTCACCTGGTTGTTGACGCATTTCAGTTGCTTGTGGTTGCTCCTGAGGTGGTGGAGCACAATTCTCGTGAACAAGTTGATTGTTTCCTCACGCCATTAATGCTTCAAGAAAGTTCCTGGAAGGAGAAGAGAAACTGTGATCCAAAATCACAACTAAGCGAGCTCAAACTCGAGCTCTGATACCATGACAAGCAAAGTAACACGAAGCTAATGGCAATGGAATGAAGAAAAATAGTTGAGAAATGAGGAAGATTCTATTTCGAGCTCTATGGGCTTAACTACTTTTATTTATCGTGAAGTGTGTATAATAGAAAATAATGATTGGATTATAACTGCCAATTATTGCCTAGGTTTTATATTCGTTACATCTGTTTCTTGCTCATTCTTTGGTATGCAGACCTGAGCTACAAATACACTTTGGTCACCGTGAGTCCTACTGGTGTTTTCATTGATCCCTGTGTACGTGTGACGAAGTGTAATTAAATCATGTGGTTCTTGGATGTCATCAGAAGAGTCCCTGCAGCTTAACAAAGTATGTTACACTCTAATCTTCTAGCTCTTGTCCAACAACTCTCGTGTTCTCAAAGTCAAATATGTCAGGGGGTGAGTAAGGTCAGGTTTGCAGCCAATGCACATTATTGTCAGAGCTGAATCCACCTCTACTTTGACTCTAAGAAACTCCCGCTCCCATGCCATCTATAATCAAAGCACTAGAGTCCACAACTCCTTAACAAGAGAAGTACAGCTCCCAATGACCCTGGCAAAAGCAGAAACCCGACTACCACTTAAGTCGCTAATGATGCCACCGGCTCCAACAAGACCTGGTTACCCATCAAAACTCCATCGATATTGAGCTTGACAGAGTCATGACACCGGTATCACTCGATGATGAGGTAGTGGAGTATTTTAGTCCACTAGGACACGAACAACTCTTTTACTATGAAGTAATGAGAGAGGAGAGGTGTTTAGAGGTAGTTCTCGACTGGAATGCAGAGTCATTCTGTCATCGCAAAAGTCATAGAGGAGGATCAGATCATAAGCAAACATTAGCTAGGAGGAGGTGGAGAGTCGCGCATTAACTTAACTAGGATCTATCTACCGATCTGAACTAATTGTTCAATAGTCTCTCTATGAAGAAAACAAAAACTAAGGGAGATAAAATCACTCTGGCAGATCATACGAGAAGGGCGAAAGAGCTCAGTCTTTTCACCATTACAAAGATCTTACATGAAAGTAGTCGAGATGCATTCCCATCTAACAAACATATCCGGGAGACCAGTAAAAACAAGGGTACTTTCGAGCAAATCCCAACTGAGGGGATCACAAATTTTCTTTAGGTCAATCTTGATAAATTTATTTACCGTTTTCACAAATATCTATGATAAAGACAAACGTAATCTCTTGTAAATCTCTTCAGTCTTTCAGCGTTTGTAGTTATTCTAGGGTGCATGACTAATAGTACTATTGCAATTATTGATCTCGAGAATGCAAGAGATAAGTGTGGGTCGCTAGTTTAGCATATTAGTACTTTGTCAAGATAATATAAAATAAAGCTTTCTTGAAATCTGTGGTATTTAGAGAAATGTTCTTTGGCGTATTTAGAAATAGGTAGTACAGTGGATTGGATATCCATAATATTCCAGCTGCGTGCACGTTCCACCGACCTTTCAAAGAATCGAAAGATCCACCGAACCTTCATCCGAGATTAGTCCGATGAAAATTCCCTACGAATATTTGGGTGCCCATCACAATCATTATAACATGATTTAAGACACAATAGTATACCTATTAAATAATGTAGAACTATATAATATTTGGTCGTATAAGATAAATATAAGGTTATTACTTATTAGGGGTGAATAAATAAATATATCTTTAAGTTGTGTAACAGGCCGGATTATCAAAAACATGTTTGATATGTTAGAAAAGATTGAACTAATTTAATTAGGACTACTTTTATCAATAAGATACATCTTTTCGTAAACAATCTTGACAGTTAAGTGAGCTTTAATTAGGACTTCTTTTATCAATAAGATACATCTTTTCCTAAACATCTTGAGAGTTAAGTGAGCTTAATTTATGCAATTTCATCGTAAAAAAATTCGGGATTTTACGGTGAGGACAAAACCAAGTATAAAAAAATTCATGATTGTATGCGGAAATTGTTAGTCTGATCACATAATACTATATTCGATATCAGAACATGACTTCTATTAGTAAGATTTATTTGGTGTGAGAGTAGACTGTACAATAAACAACTCTAGATAAACAAGCATTGTGAACTTTACTTGGAGTAATTTCAGGGACTAAAGAGTCAAATCTACATATATTTTCTTTGATGCCTACAAATTAATCGCATACATTAACTCCACCACAAATTTGAAACTCCGAGGCAACTTTGAATATCGAAGTAACAAGTTGCTGTACGGAAAATGAATAAAACAAAAAAAAAAACTCGTACTGAAAACGTACTATAAAAGAACGGTCGTAATTGCTGCAAGAAACCAATTTGCTTCGGTGGGGAACAAGAAACCAAATGCCGTAACAACATGCATGCACCCACTGAGCTGTGCCAATGAATTGGCCAGTGACAAATGACGTCTTTCAATTTTTTCCATTTGACTTTTGTCGTTTTAGGATTTTAATGAAGTTGTGACATTAAACTCGTATGTATTGTATATGACTTTCTACACAAATTCTATGTAACATGTAAATACTACTATAATTGATAAATTTTACTTTCCAAAATAATATATCTAACTAAAATAAAATTATAAGATAACAGATTGATAAATTTTTCACTCTTATAAAATTAGCATGTCACACTTACAATTAATAATACAGTAATTTCAACATGTTCCGTAAACAAAACTAATTGGACCGATATTTTCACAAATTTTTTAATTCTTCAAGATGCAATGAAACAAAGTCGTTAGTTACAAAGATAAACAAATCAATCTGATCTTTCCATGATACTAAACTCTCAATTTTGTCATTATTTGTAAACATAAAAATATTCGCAAAAATTAAATTGACGGATATCTGTATTTTGAAGGTAATTGACGGCTATCAAATGCTTCAAAAAAAAAATATCAGGTATATTATCATCCATGTTTAGAAAATTAGATATATTGCTGTATGCAGACCTTTTATCCAATATACGAGGTCAGCACCACGTACTTAGATTAATAGGCGCTCATGTATTATATTAATTTAATTAATATGTTTTGAGTTCTAGATTTTGAAAATATATCAATATTAAATATTTGTTTATTTTTTTTCTCATTTGAAAATTTTAATGTTAAAATTTCAATTAATTAATATAGTGATATCTAAATACGAAAAATAGAAACAGCTGAGTAGGTCATTACGTCTGAAACAGTAAGCACAGGTTGTATTGGATTGGACATACACGTCAGCCAAGAAACCAAACATGAAACAACTATTTTCGGTTCTCATTTTTCTTTCCCTCTAATTATGTCCATATCAGGATAACATCCTTAAAAAGGCGCCCAGTTATTAAATCCCCACAGATATTTGCTGCCATTCTTGGAACTTGCAAATTCATCAAATTCCATTTTTGCCACCCTCCTCCATCCACACCGGCCATCTCCTTCCTCCTTCCTCTAACCAAAGAGAAAAGAGAGAGACAATCTAAACAACCAATTTTTTTTCCAATCTCTCTCTCTCTCTCTCTCTCTCTCTCTCTCTCTCTCTCTCTCTCTCCTCATTTCTTCATTTTTCTTTTCTGGGTCGTCTCCTCTTTGATCTTCTGATCAATAGTTATCCTCTTGTGTTCCTGCTCGTTCCTTCTCGCTGTTCATCGTAAGAAGAATTGTAATAAGGCACGTAAAAAGATTTTTTTTTCCCGGATCATGTGAATTTTCGTCGTGTAATAATAATTATAATAATATTCGAGCTAAATAAATCAAGAGATGGAATGGTTTCAAGACAGAATGGTCGAAAAATATAACTAACGTATTTTTATATTTCGGTGAACGTAGAATTGGATTTTAATTTTTGGGTTTAACGTGTGTGTATATTTTCTGCAGAAAGGATAGTTTGGAGAGTAAATGGAGAGAGCCGAAAATGGATGCGAGAAATCACTTGCTGTAATGACCAAGAAAGGGTGTCCGAAGCCGCCGCCGATGCCCGTCCGATCATTGATCAGTCACTCTCAAAAGGGTCGTCCGACGAATGGCGTGAACGTACGAGGTTGTAGCTGCGTATCTTTGGCGGCCCGCGACATGTGGGATCGCCTATTTGATGAAGGCTATAAGGCTGATGTTGTGATCCATACCGATATCGGTGGTTGCCTCTATGCACACGCCAGTGTTCTTGTAAGAACTCGAGAGAAATTCCGCCTCTGCGCTTTTTCGGGTTCGCATTTTGATCGTTGTTGTTCTAATCGCGATGTTTGGAATGTAGGGGACGGCTTCTCCGGTGATGAAAGGCATGCTTAAGAAGCCCAAAGGCAATGCCAGGAAGCGATCGATATCGATCTGCGGAGTTCCTCATGATGCTGTTCGGGTCTTCATCAGATTCCTCTATTCTTCCTGGTACTAATAATTCCCATCCAAGTTCCTGCTGTTTGCACTCTCGATGTGGTACGGGATTTCGGGCTAATGGAAGGACTTGATGTTTGTTCGTTCTGCAGTTATGAAACGGAAGAAATGGAGGAATATGTGGTGCACTTGTTGGTGCTTTCGCATGTGTTCGTGGTTCCGGAGTTGAAGCGCATCTGCGAGCATACATTAGAACAAAGTCACCTCACAGTGGAGAACGTAATCGACATCTTTCAGCTGGCGTTGCTCTGTGACGCTCCTCGCCTTTCCATCATATGCCACCGCATGATCCTCAAGAATTTCCGGGATGTCTCCACCACAGAAGGATGGAATGCGATGAGGCTAAGCCATCCTGTACTCGAGAAAGAGCTTCTCGAGTCTGTGATCGAAGACGAAAATGTGAGTATTTCACTTGCTACCCTGTTTCACCCCAAGGCTTTCGAGTTTTCTCAAATTGTATGTTTGATGTGGGCGCAGAGGCGGAAGGAGAGGAAGAGGAAGTCGAACGAGAGGAAGATATATCTGCAGCTGTACGAGGCAATGGAGGCTCTGGTTCACATATGCAGAGATGGTTGCCGTACGATTGGACCCCACGACAAGGACTTTGAAAGGAACCAGGGCCCCTGCCACTACGCAGCTTGCAAGGGGCTCGAGCAGCTGGTCCGCCACTTTGCCGGCTGCAAGCTGAGAGTCCCTGGTGGCTGCATTCATTGCAAGAGAATGTGGCAGCTGTTGGAGCTTCACTCCCGCCTCTGCATCGACTCCGACGCGTGTCGGGTTCCATTGTGCAAGTAAGCCAGCCATCTCCAAACTTGGTCTCAAATTCGAATCCCGAAAATCTCACCCCACCCTTGATCTCTTGAGCCAAGCTTTGAGGAGTAACCAAATTGCATTTTATTGCTTGTTCAGGAACTTTAAGGAGAGGATCACGAAACAAAGCAAGAAGGATGAAATAAAGTGGAGGATGTTGGTGAAGAAGATACTTAGAACAAAGAGGATTGGGGGGTCGCCATTCTTTTGCTCGGCGATTTCTTCCGGCTCTTGGTGATATATATTATAGCAAAGTCCATATTAATTATGAACTTGTATAATTTAAAACACCACTGGCCTGATTTTAATACGAGGTTATGGGGGGTTAGTGGAGTTGCGTCGGGGATCACCAGACTAAGTAAATTGTACAACTTGTGATTAAATTGGAAAATTAAAAAAAAAAGATTACAATTGGAGTAATATTGTCATCATTAAAAATTCTTATCCAACTTGATTAGTATGCGCAGGTGATTTTGCAAAAAAGTTATCTTCCATTATTGAAAATTTCTCATCATTCAAAATCATTGAAAGAGGAGGAGACTAAAATGTTGCATAGATAATAATTATTTTTAAAAAAAAGGGATAGGAGGAGGCCCATTCTATATCCTAAAAGCCCATAACCCAATCCCGTCATGGCCCACTTTCAATCGTAACATTAGTCCATCTCCTGGCAAGTGTATAACACCAAATTGATTCTCCCAATATTTGTGAGCTCCACTTCTTCCTCGGGATTTTTATTTTTTGGCTCGCACGGAGTTTGTGATTAGTAAGAAACGCAATGAAAGAGCTGAATTTTATGTTCTTCCGAGTGAGTGAATGGTGCTACGGATGCTTGAAAATTGACCAGTCCTTTTGTTCGGACTACCAGAACCTTAGAACTTAAAACTGATGGCGAGACGTGGCAGTCCTTAGAATCATCCTCTGTTTATATAATCGTCACACTAAACTCCCAAGACCAGGCAGAGATTTTGGCAGAACCATGCCCACTATCCGAACCTCGCCGATGCATTTGAGTTGTGGTGTTACATGTCGAAAGCAGCAAAGAAACGATCAAAGCAATTATTCGACAGCAGAGACATAGGAAACGTGGTCTGACAAGTTCATCCAACTGTTAAAGAATGCCATAGGCATCAAAGAGAAAAATTATATATCTTTTAATTTTATTAGGAGATATAAATGTGGGAAATAGTAGCTTTTCCCTGAAGTAACAGTATTGGCACTTTGGCTTTTATAAACTAAAGCTGTTCCAACAATTTTGCTTGCTGCTAACTGTATAAGTTATACTTAATGTGCTAGACCATATGGTGTTTTCTCTGATAAAAAATGAATAAGCTTCTCTTTCCAACCAATCTCAAGTTGTTACTTCATTCAATAAGGTGAACAACTGGGAATTGGCTAGATTAGGTTGGCGACTTCAACATGTTTATCCATACAGATCTAGCTAAGTACTGGATAGTCGCAGCCTAAGTGGGTCCTACACATGGGATCATGACCAGAGAGGATTTTCTCAAGATGAAGTGCTAGAAGTTCATACCGTCATTCTCCTTGTTCTTCTTCACTGGTTTTAGCAGGCACTAATGTTGTGGCATGGCCAGCTTCGCCACCAGCAGAATCAAAGTCTGAATTATGATGTGTAAGTAACAAGCGAGAGCTATTCGACTGAGGTATATGAAGAGCATTGGCATGATCCGTCTGCAAAATAAAACAATTCGGACGAAGTTAAGCCACCAAAATTAAAGCAAAATCTGTGCAATTTGGTCAAGCAAGTGTGTTTAAATCAAAACAAACTTCATCAACAGCGCATGAGCACTACTTCACATTTCGAACTCTAAGAAGCACAAGGTGCTTCAATTTCTCTTTACTTATGTCCAGTTTAGGTGGTTTCCACTTCCACTTATTTACGCTTGCCACTTTTTTAAATTTGGCATAGCATACATGCAAACTTCGCGGAGTCAATCATGAACTAACAACAGCCAGCAGTTACTCATCTACGTGAATTTCAGCTCCAGTCTCCAGCAATCGGATGGCTCGGAACAAACATTCTGCGACCGATTCACTAATCTAACCTCACTTGTGCAGACATACAACACATCAACTGCTAACAACACGAAGAGTGAGAGCTCGAGAATTATAGGGCAATGTGATACCTGCTTAATTACATTCCGAGCAGTCGTCACCGCGTAACATCTCCGCATCAGCATCTCTTCCTCGACCTGCGAATTCAACGAATGAAACGACCGCAAGCCAGAAAAATTAGGAAAATTAAGGGAGGAATCGAAGAAGAGCCCTAAACCTGCAGATTGTGCAATTCGCGGGACATCGCGTTGCAGGCCTCCATCAACAACTCGTTCTGCTTCTCCAAGTGCCTATCCATCAACAACAACAAAAACAAACAAACAAATAAAATAACCGCTTGCTTATTAAGCAACGGTTACATTCCTTACAAAATCATGGAAAAATAACAATGGAAGAGGATGTTATTTACTTGAATATCTCTCCCGTGTAACGAGGATCCATCCTCCGATACGACGACGTCGGAGGAACGGGAAGGTGATGATCGGGGACGAGGAGAGCGCCGCAGCGGAGGCCTATTAGACCAACGACCAAGCGAACGGGAACCGTATATACTGTTGCGTTTCAGTTTCTTTGGACTGGTTATTTAAGTTGGGCCGTCATAAACAGATTAGTGGATTGGGCCAAACAACGAATACTCTCACGCACGGACCAGATTCGATTCTGAAACCCCATATTCCGGATTTTCTTGGGAACAAATTATTTTAGGGTAAATTACATTTAGTCTCTTCTACTTTGACATATTTAACACTGATTTCTTTTTAATTTTCAAATCGATTTTAAAAAAATTCCCTTAGTATTGAACAATATTCCATTTGGCCCCTGACGTCAAAACCAGAGTTTTTTCCCGGCGAGGTGTCACGCAAAACAATAAATATATCCCTGACCTAGAAAACAAAAAAAAGGGAAGAGAAGGAGGAAGAGGAGGAGGACGAGAAGGAGAAAATCCGGAGAATGAAGGAGAAAGTTGGAAGAGAGAGAATATTTGTAGATCAGGGATATATTTATCATTTCGCGTGGCACCTTGCCGGAAAAATACTCATGTTCCAGTGTGAGGGGCCAAAAGTAATAATTTTGCCATACTTATGGATTTTTAAATCGATTTGTGAATTATAGGGGGACCAGTATTAAATACGCTAAAGTAAAAAGGGCTAGATGTAATTTACCCATTATTTTATCATAACTAGAGAAATCATTGATTATTTTACAATGGTCTATTCGGCTCATTCGATGAATCATTATAATTGAACAAATTGTTTTATCATAAGTGTACGAATCACTCTGTGTATCAAAAAAATTGGCACCACTTCGGACTTTCAGACAAATCATTCTATTGTAATTGGGCAAACTATTTCATCATAATTGAGCAAAAATTCCATCATAACTTACCTAACTATTGAGTGTTTCAGGATGGGCCTTTATGTCTTTTATACATTTAGGACAGAATTCAGCCCCTCTCTGATGATCAATAACTTATCTTAGATTAGCTTCCAAATATGAGTGTAATTCAAATGAGAGAACTCACAATATAATGTATTAGGAGGTTCTATCAATACTTTCTTATGTTCTTAGAAATGGAACTTAGTCTATTTAACCAATTTTCGTCTTGTATTCAATTAATTTATCATATGATATTAACAAAATGCATCTACCTTATTTGCGTTGATAGCTCGTAGTTATCTTCTCTTCTAAAGCTGAAAGGGTCGTTTGGGATTAACTTTTTTAAGGGAATTCATTTGGGATAAACTGGAAAGGACTTGATCTCAGAGACTTTTCTTGTAAAGTTGATCATTATACTTTTATAGGAAAAAAAGACTTTTGAGTTTGATTTTTAAAAGTTGAGCCTCGTAATTTTCTAGTTTTGAATTGAGACAAAGGGTATTTTAGTAAATTTAGGTAGTAACCTAATTGAATTTGAGCATATTGTTATTTGATCGGTTATACCGATGAAATTATAATAATTTTGAAAGGCGAGTATGTATGGACCCTAGGTACATGCATGTTTTCTATGTTAACATTCTCTTTTAAGCAATTATAATCCCTCAACCTAAGAAACACAATTTAATCCCTCGTAGTCATCATCATCGCGACAACGATATCTGTCTAAATAACCAAAAGTTGTGGAAGATGGTATGTTTCCGTTGAATTCATTGCACCGTACTTATATTTTGTTCCTTGGTGTGTCAGGATAGGTCTTTTCTTTTCGGCCTAGAATTCCCAAAATATTGACTTCCATGATTAAGTCACGGTCCTCACCCAATGTTTATGGCTTAATTAAGTTTCCTAAGAATTATTTGCAACCGAAAGAGTCCTTGGTCATGTGCATTGCTATAATGACCTATGCTTTTAAGAAGAATATAGCCTCTCATTTAGTTTCATGGAACTGCCATTTGTGAGATAGGGATTAACTTGAGACTTCTTTTGTTTGTTCATCTATGATGTATATTTTTTTTATTTTAGTATACATTCACAATTTATAAAAAGAGCTAGATGGATGAGATTTTAAAAAATTATATGTTATCCGAATACTTACAGAACCATTAATCTAGAATGCAAATGTTCATGCAGATGCTGCACATTTGAGTACAATTATATGAGTTTTATGGTTCAAGCAGATGGTGTTTATTTGACTGTTATTGAATGTAACTGTATTTTCTTCTCCAAAAAATAAACAAAATTTGATTCACAAATCAAGAAACACACACATGTTGGTCCATATGATATAAAATTATTTGACAAAAGTAAAGGAAATAACGGGTTAGGCAATGGGAAGACTCCGAAGTAAGATCACATGGGATGGGGTCAAAGTCCACAGGCCAACACAGAGGGACATCCACGATTTTGTTCAATTCCTTCAAGTGGGCACATTTCTACAAAGTCTCGAAATATATATATTTTTAAATAATATTATGATATTTAGAATAAATCTCCATCATATCTTATATTAGAATATATTTAGCCTGATGTTATATTTCTATAGTTTAAAAATTTGAACCTAATTTTTGAAGTAAATTTAATTAATTTATCATTAGTACTAATTCGTATAGTCGAAATATTTCAATTTCGAATCAATTTTCATATCTCCAACAATCACCAAGAAGCCACTAAGTGCTGTTTCCGTAATTTTTTTTATAAGTTGAGATATGTAGTAAATATTATGTATAATAATGCACCTAAGATACAAGGTGCCACCCTTGAGAACAGAAAAAACAAGTATTTCCGTAAGATTTTATTGAGGCAGATATTATAGTGAGATCGCCGCCGCAACCTCAAATTTGTACGAAGGTATCTAATAACCCCGGATAGGTATCAATGGAGGCTGTCATTATACTATAAATACATAACATATTTTGGTGGATTATATTGCTTACAGAATAAATAAATAAACAATGCTAGTAAAATGTGAGATATGTTCGTCCTTTGACATTTTAAAATGACCCACAAATTAAATGTACAAAAACTATTGTATTCTTATTGGAATAATCAAATGTACCTAAACCGACCAATTATCGCGGATGGGCATCTTTCAAAGATTGTGCATTAAATTTGGGGTTTTGTCTAGTGATAGGCCCCTGACATTTGTTCAAGAATCAATTTGTTGTTGCATTAGATTCCTTGGAGATTAAAATTATATTTTATTGGGCAATCAAATTAATTGTTTTTCCAGTGGCTCACAAACCTGTTTCAGATGGGAAAAGGAGAGGTACCCTGTGCTTGTTGTTTCAGTGGCTCAAAATTATAATTTTGATGTAAACCCTAAACCTTTGATGTAAACCTAATCTCTTATCCTAACCCTAAATCCTAACCTTATTGTAAAAAAATTGGTCCAAATTTGTTGTAAAAAATGTGGTCCACATTCGTTGTAAAAATTTATAAATAGATAGAACCTTCTTCATTGATTTTCACACCAACTCCACTCTTTTTATTTTTCTAATTAGCATAGCTGAGTCAATTTTGGAGATGGCACAGGAGCATTTCCAAGTTGGAAAGATCAGGGAAGCCTACGACATGTCCATTATGGTATGGCACTTGGACCATAATGTGACCTTCCAAAACTTTCATGCCGAATTTTGCATCCTCCTTGTTGCAAAAAAGTACGATGAGGAGCCTAACTGGTACGAGATCCTCGAGCTCCCCAACTCTGCCAGCCCGAACACTTTTGCCCATACTTTTTACTGTGTTGGGAAGCTCATCAGTCGTCACCCATGATAACAACATCTCTGGTGCAGTCGAGAAAGCATACACACTTGTCGTTGAAACTTTTGAGGGACTCTTAGATCATGACAAGAGGACACGATTAAATATTCTAATTAGTTTGGAATTATTATAAGAATTAGGCAATTTATGTTTTTTAAAATGTAATTTGCTTCTAAGTTCTCATGTAATATATTTCAAATTTAATAAAATTTCTATTTCGCAAAATTTGGCGCTTCGAAATTAAAATTAGCTTTTTCAAAGTTACGCGAATTAATATTGGAGTTTAGTATAGTTAGCTGAATTTTAGAAAACTGAGCTAAAAAAGAAGCTGAAGTGGCATCCAGGGCATGACAGTATAGTGAGGGCAAGGTTGTCGGCTAAAAACTGAGAGCATGGGCATCGCTGACGTGGTGCCCAGGACACGCACTGTAACGGAGGCAGCAATGCAGATAGTCTTATGGTAAACAAGAAATCGGCCAAATTGAAAATTCAACCAAAATTGAAATTGATAAACTTACTAAATTTTAAATCGCAGTATAAAATGATATCATAATAAGTTTCAAACCAAAACTAATTTGTTAATAATGTGGTTTGACTTTTGTTACACACTGAATTGTCAATTTACGAAAGTGGTTCCTATTATTATATAATTTATATATACACTATGTGTGAAATTAAGAGGTAATGATATCTTAATTTGATAATATAAAAAAATAATTTATTTTAATAAAATTTCAAAATCTCATATACATTCACAAATCCCAACTGAGACGCTAATGTTTTGTGGCTCCGTCCTCAAGCTCTCTGACCTCCTCCCTCTCTATCTATACATATTTTGCCAAATATATTAAATCATGTTTTTTTATAGCAATATGAACTTTTCTATTGTAAAGTTATATTCCAGAGTCATAAGGATTCATAGGTTGCAACGCTGATGCTAATGTTGGATATGTCTTTAAAAAAATTTCCAGATGAAAATGGAGATATCCATCTTATTCATATTTAAATATCATATTTTGTTATATGATACATGTTATCATAATTTTTTAATAAATTTCTTGTCCCACAGAAGACTTGGAGTTTTGATGAATGCAAAACAAGTTTGAAAAATGTCAATTATTCTCTCCACATCCTTTCTATATCCTTCTTAACGTTCAACGAATATCTTGTACTTCAAAGTTGATGAAGCTATAACTGACTTAAAAAAGATAGCCCATCGAGAATATATACTATCGGTGAGATAATAAGCCATATCCCATTAGTGATAGTTGATGATGTAGCTTACTTTTAGTACTCATTTTCAAATACATCCGTAAAAGTAAAAAACTTTATTGATATCATTGCACATACTTAAATGTTCAAAAAAAGTATGAAATATCCATAGGTCATATGAAGTAGCACATTTAATATGGTTGTTGCCCTCCACTTCTTCTAGCAAATTGTTTCTAGATTATACAGTTGGATAATTCTTTCATTCTCAATACATACAATCGATACTACATATCATGCCTCAGAATTTACGTTGTTCCTTAATATGGAGTAGTTTTGCCAGATCATGTTAATTGAACTTTCTTAGATACTCCTTACCAAAATAAGATGTGATCCTTCTACAAAGTTCTTGAGAATTTCTCTTGTTGTAAATTCATCAGTTCTCAAGTATTTACCTATGACATTAGCTGATGTCCTATATGTAGGAACTCTCATAGATATAGTACATTTCTGCAAGCCGATAGCCCAGGTTTACTAACAACATCTTGCTTTTGCTAAAAATATAGATCAGCGACACTCAACAGCTCTACTATTTGAAGGAATAATAGTCTTCGTATGAGAAACTTGTGTCAGAAGAATCATCTATATATGTTCGCATGTTGGCAAATTAATTATGCAATAAGTGCTCGTCACCAACTTCTTGATCCATATTGATAGTATGCCTTTGTTGTGGAGTAGAGTACTTCTACTTAACATGATTGATGTACATTTTTTCAAGAGAAAAGAACCTTTAAGTACCTTGTGGTATATCCAAAAATTACTTTAGTACCCTGTAGTAAAGAACCCTTAATTTGGGTCATACTTCACCAATTTTTAATTAATTTGGTCAGCACGTAGGTACCCAAATTTTGCCTCCCAAATGACATCATTTTGACCGACGTGGCTGGCCAAGTCAAATTTTTCTGGGAAATTAATAAAATTATGTGGTGGGATAGAAAATTATAAATTAATCACTTGTTAATTTACAATTATTTAAAAACTCCAAAGATATAAAATTCATTGAAATCTAATTTTATATTACCCTAACTCTTTGAACCTTATTCCAAACCCTAAAATGTGATCTTTTAGTCCACCTTCTTCATCCTAGAACTATGCTCGTCGAGGGCTCGAATTCAAGCTGAGAAGAGATCCAGAAATTTCTCCTAGCCTAGCTGAGCTAGCCCATAGAATGAGCTAAGAAGAAACCTGGATCTTCGAAGACTTTTGAAAGGATAATAGCTATTCCAATCTAGGATCGAGAACCATGAGTCGAAGGTAAGGATTTATTATTGTGGAAGTCGTTCAATATTACAAATAGAACAGACAAGTCACAATATTAGAAGACATTTCTATAAGTATGGTTGGTACAATGAGTATGGTGAGAATTAATGCAATTTCTTTGTTTGGTATGATCTATCGACTTGCAAACGAGGAATAGAATTGATGTCGTTAATGGTAGAGTCTATTAAGGGAAAAAAAGGAACACATTCAACACCTACCTTCTAAAGTTGCAGATTTAGAAGCGTGCATAAGAAAGATGGAGGAGTAAGAAGATGCTATAAAGAGTGAAATATTAAAGGCTACTAAAATGTGCAAGATGTATCGTATTATCATGTTCATGCTTGAAGTTAGTGTGTATGTATTTTGGATAGTTTAGATGGTAGTTGATAGAAATATGCTTGGTGTTTGCAATGGAAGAGGGCAAGGACATGAATGTGTTTGTAATGTGAATTTGTAACAGATAGTTTGAATCAAATTGCTACATTTGTACCATTTTGATAGCTTCCCTTTGATTGTTCTGATAGCATACCCGATAAGAAATCTATATAATAAGTTTGTGTGGTTTGCTATATACTCATTGTGCACTCTTGATATTAAGTTTGACAGCAAATAACACATGAACAATGTAGTTTTACACCAAGTTTGATAACAAAACAAATAGATCAGTTTTGATAGCAAGTTTTCGATAGTAGTTCCAAAGGTAAAAGTGTGACATCAAGTTTCAACAGCCAAAGTTTGAACAGACAAAAGCTAAAGTTTCAAAACCTAATACAAAAGCTAAAGTTTCAACAACAAACTATCTCTATATAGTTATACAAAATATTGTTCAAGTCATAACCGAACAATGTAGGATAGTTTAATTGATTCAGATACTTGCACGGTTATTTGAGAAGCTTACATGTTGAACTATGATGCTTGTACAGTTGTCTAGGAAGCTTGTGCAGTTTTCTGAGAAGATTGTGCACTCTTTGCTCGTTTAATACATTGTCTCCTTTGGTATGGTATTTCCCCTATACGAGCAGCCTTACAAGTTCCTGCATTATGGCCTATTTACTTGCAGTTTCCACACTTAACAACACCTCCTCTTTGCAAACTTACTTTTTGAGGTTCATCAATAACCCGCTTTCTCTTTTTCTTTTGTCGGCCAGTCGGCTTTCTAAAATTTGGAGGATAAACATCACATTTATCTGATTGTGGCAACTCATCAGGACTCGAAAGTGGCTTAATGTTGTGACTGTAAACTGTCATGTATATTTGGCGTGAATAGCAACTATCCACAAATGCTTCTAGTTGTTGACAATTTGCACAGATGACAACAATAGCATGCATAAAGGGTGGCCTTGGGGAGAAGACAAAGGCTGGTGGGAAAGAAGAGGGAAAATAGGAAAGATTAAAAAATTGGGAAAGTTTTAAAAATTAGGGATAGTTATTGGGACAGAGAATTGGGAACATTAAAAAATTGGGTATTAATTTTGTATTTTACCATATAACTTACCCGTTAGATGTTAGGAGAAGACAACATGGTATGCACATGTGGAGAGGCAAAATTCGGGCAGTGTCCGCTGACCAAAGTGATGGAAAATTGGTGAGATATGACCCGAATTAAGGGTTCTTTACCACATAGTACCAAAGTGATTTTTGGACAACCATATGGTACTTAAAGGTTCTTTTCCCTTTTTTCAATAATGCCTAAAAACCTAATAATCGTCACAGGTTCGTGCTTGCCATTGATTTATAAATTTGGTGAATAAATTATCTGAGATATAATTAAAATTAAATATAGAACTTTAGGAAGTGGGATCATTTTGGGTCCATATTTAGGAAGAAGAGAAAAGTGCAATTTTAGTACCTATGGTTTCATGGTTTTTGACATATGATCCTATCGTTTAAAAATAACCAAACGTTTCTTGACGTTAGCATCGACATTTCAGTTTTAGGCTCGGGTGACTTTCCAAATCTAAATTCACTCTAAACCTTATCTTTTTTACATTTTAGTCGTGACTTATTTAGTATATTTCAAAAATCTCCCATTTGAAGAGAGGCTCGAAAAGGGCCGAAAAGGGGTGGAGGATGAGGATAGGCGAGGGGGGGTAAGAGAAGGGGCAGAAAGGGGGAGGAGAAAGGGCAGAGGAGTAGCAGAGAGGGGAGAGGGGAGGAAGAGGGGTGGAGAGGGGTGGAGATGGTGGGAGAGGAAGAGGGGTATAGAAGGGATGGAGGGGAGGGGGAGGGGGATGATGAGAGGCGGAGGAGGGGCCGAGTGGGGGTGGAGAGAGGCGGAAGAGAGACGGAGGGCGTGGATGGGGGGAGGAGGGAGAGGGGAAAAATTTTCTAGGAGGATTTTTAAAATATACTAAATAAGTCGGGACTAAAATATAAAAAAGATTAGGTTCAGAGTGAATTTAGGTTCGGAAAAACACATGAGCCTAAATGTGAAATGTCGATGCTAAAGTCAGGACTCGTTTGGTTGTTTTTAAATGACAGGATCATATGTAAAAAATCGTGAAACCATAGGTACTAAAATTATACTTTTTCCTAGAAAAAAATAATAATAATTTATATGGAAAGATAAGAGGATTTAGAAATTGGTATGAAAAAATGAGAGCGTTTGTGAAGGAAAAATTGAATGATGACCTTTATAGAGTTTTAAACAATTCTTTGCCACAAAAATTAAAAATAATTTAAACCATATCGATTGAATTATTAATAACAACATAATTTATCAAATTTGTAACAACACAAAAAAATTGTTCAAATAGAATACTGCAAAGTGAAACAAAGAATTAAAAAATAGATTTTTTTAAAAGAATATAAAATAGGTTGAACCTGTCCCAACATACTACGTTGGGCATGGCGCGTCTGCCAACCCTCGCTTGTGTCTTCGTTCTTGATTAGTGTGTGCATTGCACACGCTCAGGATGAGCACACGACACCTCTTCCTGTGCGGATAGTCGAAAACCCTTCTTCATCCTTGGTCTCATGTTTTCCATTTTGAGTGTTTTCTCAAAAAATTTAATCGTCATCATAATCATCATAATCAGTACAAATTCAGATTATCGAAAAACTACTTATATAATAATAAAAAAAATTATAAATGACTTAACTGTATCATCCATATCATCTAGGTAAATTTATTTATTCTCGAGATAACTTCAAACTTAAGTAATTTTGACTTGGAATCATTTAAGGTAATACCGGAGTATTAGAAATGATATCGGATATTTCTGGCAGACAAGTACCTAAATTAGCTTGAATTAATCAATTAGATAGTTGCTTTTGGTTTGCGACAACAAAACCACCGTAATTTGAGGGGTGAGTGGCGTGATGTTGTCATCTCAAGGTTAGCGGTAGGCTAATCTTCCTTTATTAAACTTGGAGAGTCCCACTAATTTGGTGGGCAATATCGAAGCTTTATTAATGTCGTATTAGTTTAAACTTTAAGGTTGGCCGTAACTAGAGAACCATTTAGAAATGTTAAAACAAATCACTAATATATATATATATATATATAATAAAAATAATACTAAAAGACGTGTCAATTTCCGTATACATAAATGTAAAACGGACGGCAAAATTGTCCGTACGACTCTATTCATAAATAATTCTCCTAACAATATTTTTCTGTACATAACATTTGTACTCTAATCTTCTTCAATAAACTCAACCAGGTTACACTCAAAACTCTCATCGTTGATCGGACAAATTACTTTATAGGTACCAATTTCTTCGGTAAAAGTGGGGAGCAACCAAAGTTGTCGCCGGAAATTGCTTAATAGAGAGAGAGAGACAGAGAGAGAACTATTATGACCTTCTAGATGCACTCAATTGAAATTTGAAGATGCGTCGTACGGACAATTTTTGCCTCTCCATAATTGTTTCGATCGATGTAAAATTCCAAGAGTAAATCACACTCCTATACTTGCGTTATGTCTTATTTGTGGTAATTTTTTTCTTTATCAGAATTATTTTTGGGATCTATGCTCTTTATAAAAATATTTGTCTGAGTTGTGGGAGATACTATCACAAATAAGGACTACCAAAATAAGGTATATATAGGAACATGAGAATAATTTATCCAAATCTAAATTACTTCTAAAGCAATGATATTTTTCTATTATTATTGTCGCTTGATATATCCAGATTTAATTTGAACACGAATCGTCCAAATTTAGATTGAGTACAGATTGTACAAGTCAATCTATCCGGTCTGGAATTTATGTTGGATTGTGCTCACATTTTTTTACATGATACATATATTTTTTTATACGATAATGATGTATATTTTTGTATTTTTTTAGAATGATATTTCGTTCATGTGATATCGGTTAATGTGAGGTCTTTTCTATTTTGGTCCAATAATTTTTGGACTTTTGGAAAAAAGACCATAACATGTATATTTTTTTGTGTTTTTAATTATTTTTCTAATAATATCATTTCCTTCATGTGATATTAACTTGTGTGAGACATTTTTTTCACTTTGTTTCTATGATTTTTGGATTTTTGCAACAATTTTTTTTTGACTTGTATATTTTCGAGAATGACATTTCCTTCATGTGATAATTACATGTGTCTTTTTGTATTTTTCTTAGAATGACATTTCATTCATGTGATATCAGTCAGTATGAGTTTTTCCACTTCGATCCCATGATTTTTTATTTTTTGCAAAAAAACCCTGACATGTATATTATTGTGTTTTTATTTATTTGTCTAGGAATGTCATTTCTTCCATGTGATACTAGCTTGTGTGGGGTATTTTTCAATTTGATTCCATAATTTTTGAATTTTTACAAAAAAAAGTCTTTGACATGTATACTTTCGAGAATGACATTTCCTTCATATGATATTATCCCGTGCAGAGTCTTATCACATTGGTCCCATGGTTTTTAGATTTTTTTGCTAAAAAAACCATTTCATACGGTTCAAAAAATATGATTCCGTACACAATTCATCCACGACTCTTCCACGCGAAAAGATGACACACTAGATGATTAATCGAAGTCTCGGGTTCGAATTTCAGAAACCAAAAAATAGTAAAAAAAACAGTTGAATGGATGGAAGTAAGGGTGAGCATTCGGATAACCCGAATCCAGATTTTTTCAGATTTCTCACTATATGAATTATCCTAACTATCTTTTATAGTATCCAAATCTGAATCCAAAGTACGAACTATTTTTGGATAAAGATGCGGATTATCAGAATTATCAATTTTCAAGTCTTTAAATTAAATTAAATTAAAATGATGAAATATTTATCATAAGTTTAAGTCTCTCAAGATATTAATAGCTTAAAAAATTAATACGCATATAGGGACGAAATTCACTTCCATCCGCTGAAAAGAAGAAAAATGAAAAAGAATTACAGTAGATAATAAAAATTTAAGGCGATTCACAAAAAGTAATCTCTTTCTCATTTTCGTTAAAAACAAAAGCTAGATTAAGCTATATTAACTAGAAGAAACTAACATTCTCATTGGCCATTGCGTGATAATTTTTCCTTCTCAAATTTAAGTTTTCATACATTTTAATCTAATTTTGTTATCCATATCCGAATCTAAAATATTTAGTTCCAATAATTCATATCTTGAATCCAAATTCAAAATTATTCAAATCAAAAAAAAAATCAACATCATATCAGATTTCGAATATTTTTGCCCACACTAGATGGAATGGTCGTTTTCTGGCACACAGGGTCTTGCTCCGAAAAGGCGACTGGGTCCGTGGGGGAAGTGAGCGAGTCAGTTTGTGTTTGGCAAGGGAAACACCAAAGCAATCCATGTCAGATTGGCGTGCATTTATTTAGTGTCAGATTCACACCAAATCAATGTTTTTTTTGGAGTGAGATAATAATAAAGTAGCAACCTTTCTAGAGAGAGAGAGAGAGTGTTTTTATGGGGCCCTTTGTCCTGTCCTTGGAAGCTAAAAAAGCCGCCAACTTTGATTCACTTTGTGGAGATAAAGCTGCGTCCTTTTGGCCTTTCGGGATCACGTAGTTAAAAGGGTCAGTAATAGGCTTAGATTGGGTTTGTGGGTCTATTAGAGGAGGTGGTGCTGATTCAAAGGAGATTTAAGGGGGGAGAGAGAGAGAGAGAGAGAGAGAGAGAGAGAATATTTGGAGGGTTGGCTTTCATCAAAGATAAGGAACATCTCATCTTGTATTGGATTGGGAAAATTCTGGGTCTTGTTTGGTGTTTTCTGTGGTATGTGGGGCTAGATCACTTTCTGGGTCTTGTCTTTGCAGGCAGGTTAATAAATTTGGCTTTGTCTTTGGCTTGCTCACTTCACATTCACTCTCCAATGTCCTTTTGCTCTTGTCTTGGTGACCATTTACTCATATACTAATTTGATCTTCTTCTTGTTGTTCTATCTTTTGATTGGCACTTGTAGTGTTAAGGAAAAAAAAAAGGAGGCGGCTTTGTTTGTAGTACAGGTTCCGGGGTGCTTGCTTCGCAGATATTTCGAAGGTAAAGTACTCCAATTGAATTCTCATGTCTTGTGCTGTTCTTACCGGATGTTCTCTTGCGCTATGCATTGTTTTGTGGTGTGTGTTTTTAGATCTTTGGATCTCTTTTGGTTGTTTTCTATCTGGTCATGAGTTGTTGATCTGTGAGTAAACATTCTTTTAGTTGTTCAATACAAAATCACTTAAAAGATGATGCTTTTTTGTCTACCCTTTTTGGGGTTCCGGGAACTATTACCAACATATGCTGTCTACTTGTTGCAGGTGCTGTAGCTTGAAATTTAATGGGAATTTGATAAATTTTGTAATCGGAATGTGGATCATGAGGGGCACTGTGTCCTAAAGCCATTTAGTCCTGGGAAGGGAAAAGGATTCGTAGTAGTGTGTGTCTATGTCTTGGCATCCATTGTTAAAAGGGAAACATAAGATAAGAGACCAAAGATAAACAAATGAGATAAGGGCGTGGCTTGTCAGTATCAAGCAAGTGGGTGTGCCTCTCTCTGTGGTTTATTATTTTATCGTATGTTTAGTGTTTTTAGTGTATGTCTCCTTAGCTTACCTTCTTTATCCGGAGTCTTTGGGACTTTGTTAGTGATTCCGGAAACAGGCACTTCAATTTGTTGAACACCCAACTTTTCCATCTACTCTCTCATTTGCCTCCCCTTGTGAAACTCGGGCAGTTAGCTCTGATCAGTTCTTCTCTAGCTTTAGGTCTCGGGTTAGTGAAGTACTTGGATCTTGCTTCATTTTGTTATCGGGGAGTTGAAAGTGCGGGGAGTTCTGTTCTATAAAGTTTTTGACCGTCCTTCAAAGTTTGCTGCTTGTTGAAGCGGTAGATCATTTTTTTTAATCTGGAACAATGAAGTTTATGAAACTCGGATCCAAGCCTGATTCCTTCCAGACGGACGGAGACAATATAAGGTGAGTTTAAGATATGTTTTCTGCTTTGAGCTTGTGTTTTCTTTCACCAACAAATATAATTTGTTTCTTCTCCTTATCCCAGTCCTGCACAACATATGCAAGTTCGTCTTGAATAAGTTTCTTCAACAATGCTCACCTGCAAGCTTAAAATACATTTATAGTTTGTTAATGTGTTATTATATTTTCCCGTGTGACTTCATTGATGAACTTGTTAATTGCGGTTCTGGCGTGATGTTTTGCTTTTCCCATACTTTGGAAGAAAAATATTCACTTTCAAAGAAATGCTCTTCCAGTCACTAAGAAAAAACCAAAGTATCTCAAGGAAAGTTGCAGCATATGAGGTTCCATAGGCTACAGATAAACGGGAAACTAAGATACTGGTGCCTAAAGTTGTGTTTTAATATGTTGCCAGGATGTACATTTTTTTACCTATTTCAATCTTTGACACTAAACTGTCATACTGCAAACTGGATAGCGAGCAATATTTCTTTCGGTGTGCTCTATCTTGCTTGAACGAAATGCTTATTGTGTTTGTTTGGCTATGTATCTTAAAGCAGTACCTTCTTCTCTTACTTACCTGTCCTCGTGCGTGTAGGTATGTGGCAACAGAGTTAGCGACTGATATGGTGGTTAATGTCGGGGACGTGAAGTTTTATCTCCACAAGGTATGATTTTAGTAGTGATTTTGTTGCTTCATCTTTTCTGCTAGTTAATGTCAGTCGATGTTACTAGTATGAACATCATCTGAGCAATTTTTCAAAGCAGTTCTCAATGTCTCCTCCATTCGAGCATTCAGTGCAAGCTCCGATCTCCTTAAATTGTATCTCGACTTGTCTTCTTGTTAATGAAAGCTACCTATTACTGAATTTATTCACAAGAACCCTGTCTCACATGACTAAAAGGGTGCCCGTTAAAGATACAATAACTTTGTTTCCCTTTTGGTGATTAGACATGCTTATCATTGTGCTGATTTTTGTTGCAATTTTGCAGTTCCCATTGTTGTCCAAGAGTCCACTTCTTCAGGAATTGGTAGCCGCCTCTACTGATGAAAACACTGATGAAATTCATATCCACGACATTCCCGGTGGACCAGCTGCCTTCGAGATTTGCGCAAAATTCTGTTATGGTATGACGGTGACGCTCAATGCATACAATATCGTTGCAGCTCGGTGCGCGGCAGAGTACCTTGAAATGTACGAAAACGTGGACAAGGGTAACCTTATTTACAAAATCGAAGTCTTCCTCAATTCGAGCATCTTCAGAAGCTGGAAAGACTCAATTATTGTTCTACAAACCACAAGAACTCTTCTTACATGTTCCGAGGAACTAAAGCTGGCGAGCCGTTGCATTGACTCCATATCTCTGAAAGCTTGTGTCGATACATCCAAGGTCGAATGGTCTTACACATATAACAGGAAAAAGCTTCCTTCTGAGAATGGTAAGGATCCTTACAGGAATGGTGCAAGAAAACCACAAGCAGTTCCTCAAGATTGGTGGGTGGAGGATCTGTGTGAACTCCCGATTGATTTATACAAAAGGGTAATCACAACCATTAAGTCCAAAGAAATAGTAGCGGCCAGTGTTATCGGGGAAGCCTTGAATGCCTATGCATTGAGAAGGTTGCCTGGGTTTAGCAAAGGCATGGTGCAAAGCCGCGACTTCGGTAAATATAGGTCCTTGACCGAAACCATCATGAGGCTGCTGCCAATTGAAAAGAGAAGTGTTCCTTGTGGTTTCATGCTGATGTTGTTGAGAGCATCAATCTTGTTAGAATGTGGAGATTCGGAAAAGAAGGAACTGATGAAAAGAATCGGTCAGCAGCTTGATGAGGCTACCATATCTGATCTTTTGATTCGAGCCCCAGCAGGAGAAACGACAACGTATGACGTTGACATCGTGCAAAGCTTAGTAGATGAGTTTGTGGCACAAGAGAAAGAAGTCGAGGTGGCTGATTCCTCAGAGATCAAACTCAGGCCAGATGCTCCCAGGGCGCTCGTAGCTAAACTAGTCGAAGGCTACCTTACTGAAATTGCACGAGATCCTAATTTACCATTTCTAAAGTTTGTCAATTTTGCCGAAGCTGTGTCGAGCTTCCCGAGACAATCACATGACGGACTCTATCGTGCCATTGATATGTATCTCAAGGTTAGCTCCAACCTTCAAGTTGTTTTTTCGACATTGTCAATAACCATTTCCTAACGAGTCACCATGTTTGGTTCAGGAGCATCCGGGGATCAGCAAGAGCGAAAGAAAGAGAGTATGCAGGTTGATGGACTGCAGGAAGTTGTCCGTTGACGCGTGTGCTCATGCTGTCCAAAACGAGCGGTTACCTTTGCGCATGGTTGTTCAGGTCCTCTTCTTCGAGCAGGTTAGGCAAACCACATCCCCCGGCACAAACACGCCCGAACTGCCAGGATCCATCAAGGCTTTAATTCCTGGCGGTTCTCACGGGAGCTCCAGGTCTACGACGACTAACACAGAAGAGGAATGGGACTCGGTGCCAACAGCTGAAGATATCAAGCTCCTGAAAGGGGAACTCGTCACTCTTCGTATAAATGACGGTAGTCGAAACAATGCCAACAAAATGAAGGGTCTCCTTGGTTCCAAGATCTTGTCGAGGCTCCGGTCGGGCAAGGACCGGAACAGCGAGATCAGCAGCTCCGACACGTCGAGTCCCGGGTCTCTCGCAGACGAGACGAAATCTACTCCTCCAAGGAGCAGGAGACAATCTCTGTCTTAGTGCATTGTGTTTTCGCCGGCTTGTAAAACCTCACTGTAGCTTATTAGGAGACAAACTAGTTCCCACTGACTTCCAGCTGATCCTCCTTTTACCCGTGCATTAGTTAAAACAAAATGGAAAGGGTATTTTTGGGATTCACGTTTTTGCCATTTACTTCACCATAAGTTCCCAATTTTGGTACCTCAATAATAGTTGGAAGGGTTCATAACAAAGTGTTGTGGATTATTGAGTAGCGATTACTTAAATCAACTAATTAATGACGAACATAATTTAGATTTTTATCGATCAAAATCCAGTTCAAATTTGGAAAATTGGATAGATACAATGTGGTTTGGACAAAAAGTAGGGTTCTTAAAAATGACCCAGAGGTTGACTCAGAATTGGGTCTGACCTCCGGGTCAACCGGTCCGACTAGCCCAATCGCTGGTCCGACTAGATTTTTTTTTCTTCTGTTTTTTGTATTTTTTTGAAATATATAGATATATAAGTAAATAATTTATGTAATAAATTAATAATAAAACAATATATTAAAAAATAAAATATAAACATACCAAATTTTATAAAATATACCAAATAAAATATCCATACAAACAGGTAATCTCAAATCGAAGATAAAACCATTTAAAAAATAAATATTTTTTGGTCAAACTGTCTGGTCAAATTGGATTTTTTTGGGCGAACCGTCCAATCCGACCGGAGGTAAGCATGTTTTAAAAAAATGGACAGTATAGGAGACGATCAGATTGTCAGTCAGACCACATTTTTCGAAGACCTTGACAAAAAAGTAAAAATGTTACAGGCTTCTGAAATCTAATTGAAAATGTTTCTAGTGGGCTTGTGAATCCAAAAGTGTTCGTTCTCTTGTACAACTTCAAGTCCAGTGGGCTTACACTTCCGAAAGTTGCCAGCCCATAACAACAAATATTTCATTCTGAAGCATTAGCGTCAGGGAAAAAATTTCCTTTTTTTTTCTTGCTATCTTAATCTCCCTTAATTGCAATATGGCTATTGAACGAAGAGTGGTGCATGCAATGACTCATTTAAAGAATTTTGATTTCAAACTTTACAAATTGAGTAACAATATTGAAATAGTAACTCACTAAATAAAATCCAAAAATATTCGTATATCGATAACTAGATCGTACTAGACCAAAAAATGATATATTCTCATTCCATTCATTTCATAATCATAGACCAATCTCTCTTACATTATTGAATTAATAAAACTTAATTGCATCCATAGTCTTAAATTCTAACCCACCACTTGCCACCCAAATTGACCTCGACTTGCTTAATCAATGCTTTGTCGCCAATAATTAAAATATAACAAATCCCAAATTAAGATGGACTTCCTCTTCGAATCACCAAGTGCCGTCCATGCATTTTAAGCTTAAGTACAATTAGGAGGTTGCCATGTAGTTTTCTGATCTTTTCAACTCAAATCTTCTATTTAAGATAACCAAATCAAGTGATTAAGATATAGTCGGCACCGATTTCACAAGAAAATATGAATTCCCCTACTTTGGTCTCTCATTCAAACAGTACCTAACAATATCAATCCTAATCCTGATCACATATGCCTAATTGCGGCAAAAGATTAAGCTTTTGTTAGTGCTCAAAAGTTAGGCCATTTTTGTTATTGACTTGCCGGTAATACTGCTACTAATTATGCCAGAATAATCAGCTCGTGCCGACCATATTTCACTATGATTTGCTCAGCTTATAATGACATTGATTAAAATATCGCTTCAGAATTTTTATTCCGCTCCATGAACTAATGCACTTGATTATAAACTAAATGCATTTTTTAAGTGTAATTTTTTTCTAAAGTGAATGAAAATTAAATTTCCTGTCAATTTATTCTCGCTAAAAGTATTTTATTTTGGTAAATTTGTGGTTTCCATGGTTGTACATGCGGATCCTATTTAAACGGTGTTCTCTTCTCTCAATAATATTTTTAATGTTTGTAAAGTTTGAAATTGAAATATTTTTAGATAAATCCAAATATATTACTATTTGTATCAATTTTTATGGATTGAAAATAATCAAAGCAATGTAATACGTAAACATCACTCTCCGACCGATTTTTTCACCCAGACCACTCACGCAACTTCGGGACCAAAAGAGTGAAAAGAACAGAACAGAGAAAAAGTTGATATTAAGTACTAACCCATTTGCCTAAGATTTCACCAATCTCTTTTCCCTAGTGGAAACCCATCTTTCATGGGATATCTTGTCCGTAATAAAAACTTGGGATTAGGACTTTGATAGTTACACGACTTGAAGTTATGTTTACGAGTTGCTAATCCTCAAATCATTTGGAGGAAAATTATAGAGAGGAGTCGGCTAATGAAGATAAAATCTCTAGTCATCAATTTATCTTTAATACTTATCAGTCGATTAATTCATATACGACGAGATTGGAAAAAAATAAAAAATAAAAATTCTCATAATTTAATTTTAATGCCGTTGAATTGTTAAAACTTGATATACTTTAAACATTTTTTTACTAGTTAGATCTACCATTTTGTGATATTTATTTTAAACTTTAGTAAGAATTAATTGATACGCATATCTAGATGGATTAATTCATACGCGAAGGGACTCAAAACACAAAAGATGAGAAAATACTTATAATCTAATTTTAACATGATTGTATCCCACAAACTTTTAAATGAAATAACTTCTCAATAGTTGATCTTGCTTAGTAATATTTTTTTTTGGTCGAAATCTTGCTTAGTAATATTGATCTTAAAGGTAGTGATACTTTCTACCAAGATTAGACTAATGCTAACCTTTTTCTTTAGAGGGGCGACGGCATCTACATAAAGAATAATCAAGCCGACCATTCGGCATTTAATGGTTCTCTATTATTCGTTAACCTGTTACATTGCTTTGATAGTGAAGAATAGGGAAAATGACTTGGAAGATAATATCGTTCTGTATGTGCCAGCATAATACAAATTTTCATTAAAGTACTCGTGTGATTGTAGATTTCTTTGAAGTTAAAGCCTATTGTCTTGTCCCGTACATTGGCTAGTGGCACTGGACAAAATTGTTCGTGTGGTTTCATTCGGGAAATCGACCGTTCTAATTTTTCCTAAAACCAGTTAAAGCTAGCTAATGAGTAGGTAGTGATTCTGGATTATGCATTAGACGACCTTTCGGATAAGTTTACTTAATTTTGGACAACTCTATTAAGTAGAAATCATTGTGTAAGAATATTATATTAACTGGAAAATTCAAAATGATAAAAAAATAAAAAATTGCCTATCTGTACAATTTATTAAGGTACTAACCTATTAGAATTTCCACGAGTAACATGAATCAGTAACACCGTCAATGGATATGATACAATGGAGCACAAGTCGATTATTGTTTTCCCACGTGGTTGTAGGAACCAATTTATAATTAAATTATATTAATAGGCTTAACGTTTTGACGCGGTAATCCAAGCCGTATTTACAGTTAATTTTTACCAAATTATTTCTTGATTGTGTCAGCGAGGACATGTTGGTTTAGACGTGCATAAAAAATAATTATAAACCCGTCACCTTCAAAAAAGTACTGTAATAGACATCTTTTAGAGGGTGGGTTAATCTCCTAATCAATTATCCTTCACCCTAAAATAATATAACTAATAAGCAGTGTCAGTCTCTTTTTTTTGTTCATTGCACATATTATAAAAGTTGAAGTTTGTACAAAATTTTGATATACATGTTGTCTGCGGAGACAAAAGCTCAGTAAGAGGGTGCAAGTCGCCAACTTGTAGAACCCAATCCTACCTAGTTACAAATGGACATCCGCATCCTCGAACGACATGGGGTTTGAAAGGTTGCATTATTTTGATAGCTTTCTTTGTCCGAACCACTTCTATAGTGCGTCTCTATTTTTCCTAATTGTTTAATTAATCTTCAAACTCCAGCTGAACTAGGCAAGTTTGGCTCCTTTTTTCTACAATTGAACTGGATAAAACTGCAGGGTTGCAGTAATAGTTCAGGTCAGAGTCCCTTTGCCCTGGCCATGGCCTATGTTTTCAAGCTTGTTTGGACCAATCCAAAATACTGAGACACGCCCCCTAGCTGTAAAGTCGCTGGCGATTTTACCTGTCAAGGAAGAAGATAAGAGGAGCACAGAAAGTCAATCCATGATCACCATTCAAACAAAAAAAAAAGGAAAAACAAAACAGACAAACCATTCTGAGAAATAGTGAAATTATGCAAATTACACAGGATAACAAAAATTTGTTCAATTTCTTTTCATACAAAACCTGTAGATTATTGAATCAAACAACATCCATAACACGTTTAGATTTTAAAGTACATCATAAAATCTGTAAGAAGATAATAGATATAATATAATAATGTTATAATCTCTATATCAAAATCATAGGATAATAAGTAGCTAGACTTATAACACTTATAAATTTGATAACGATTGTTGTTTTGAATAATATAAGATTTTCAAGACGCGTTGAGACTCATCAAATTGAAAATTATGCAGACTTTTGAAAATGGTAACGTGAAAGAAATATAAGTTGTCGGAGCACAATAATATGTATGAATTAGATCTTAAAAAATTTATATTGAACCAAGAATCTTGAAATTATAAATAAACATATTTTCATCGTTTATAAATCTTTTTAGTACCCTTACATAAATCAAGATGGAAGTACAACTTTTCATTATATACCTAATTCATATGTGTTATTTATATTTCATACTCCCAAAACTATCATTACGAGGGTCAACTTTATCTGCCTTTGGCCCGTTTGAGAGAAGCAAACACATTGACCTGGTACTTCTAACTTTATTCTTTTCACTCTCATGTTTAATATGATCCGGGCATGTACAATTCCGTGACGGCCAGAAAAAAAGTATATGCTCCCACCCTGAAATCCCCATTATTGTACCCGTGGCCTTGTAGCCTAGTGGTATTGGGAGGTGTTGAGTTGGTGGAGGTCCAAGATTCAAACCTTGGCTTAAGTATATGTTATAATAGAATAGAATTAGAATAGGATCTCAAAAAAAAAAAATCCCCATTATTGTTCCCTTCATCCCAGGAAATGAGCTAGCTAAACGCCCAACAAACTTAACAAAGTGGGAGAAACCACATTAAATTTGGTGTGATTGAAGTGTATTTATTGTAAATCGCAATTCACTCATTTTTTATTTAGAGTTGAGCAAATACGAGAAACGAGAAATAAAAACGAAAATACGAAAGTCATTTTTTCAGACAATGTATTTATTGTTGTTATCTTTTAGATTGCTATCATTTGATTTAAAATCAAATAATATAAAATTAAAAGACACAATGGTTAATAATTATGAAAGAGTATGAAAAAGAAATAAAGAATTTACATATGACTTTTCAGAAGTTTTCGTAATCTTTCGAAACTCTAACATCCATCACGTATAAATAGGTCTCTCTTTCTCATTTGCACATCATCCCAACAATTATTACTAATGAACAAATCATTGCATGAGCATTTATTAGCAATAGTTGTTCTTCTTTCTCTTTCTTTCAGTCTTAAAATTCTGAGTATCTAAGAGTTCGTCTGAAACTTCGAGACTCATAATGCAATGATTTTGGAAGCACCCTAATTGTTGTATCATGAGGACGACTGATACAGTCTGTATGTAGTGAAATATATTGAGGAACCTCGTCTTACATAGAAAGAGACCAACTCTTGACTCAATTATACAGTAAGCTAAATCTTAATCAAGTACATAAACCCTAGCAAACAATAATCATAACACAAGATTCGTGTACTTAAAGGTGGCATCACCAAGCTCCACACCAGTTCCAGTGGTCCCAAAAACTGTCCAAGCTGAAAATCTATCAAAGTTTAATGATATTGAGTTCGAGAGGTGGCAATAAAAGATGTTATTTATTTGACCACACTCAACCTAGTTCAGTTCCTAAAGGAGGAGGCACTAAAGGTGGCGGAGGACGAGATAGATTAACAGAAGATCAATCATCTCAATGCGTGGAGTTATAGCAACTTTGTATGCAATGCCCCGTAATTTTACTGACTATTTCCATTGTACCAACACGGATCTTTCTAGCGTGCTTTGTCCTCACTCGCACATATCTTGAGAAATTTCCCAGGAGGTCACCCATCATGATCCTACAATTAGCTAAACACATTTAACCTTGAAGTTTTTTCAAGATATGTGCCCGAAAAGAAAGTGCACCTTGTTGGTATGGATAGTAACAATCAAATCACTTAAGCCTTTCACACAGTACATATACAGAGTATCACATCGTATGTCATAACTATATTTTGAATAGATTAGACAACACCATCAACAACATACATGTTATAGCCAAAAATGGTAAGGAGCTATGAAGTTTGCTCGAGAAGAAGTATAAATTGGAGATGTCCAGACAAAGAAATTCTTCATCGGATAATTCCTAGACTTCAAGAAGATGGATTCCAAGAAGGTCGTGGACTAAGTACAAGATCGGCAGCTGATCTTACACCAGCTTCATGCCAAAGATATGCAACTTAGTGAGTCTTTTTTAGTAACTACGATGATCAAGAAGTTGTTCTCGCTATGGAATGATTTTAAGAACTACTTCAAGCATACGATGAAGGATATAAAGCTTGAAAGCCTAAGTGTGAGACTAAATATTAAGGAAAATATCTAAAAATTAAAAGTCAAGAACGGTAGGACCAACGCTGAAGCTAACATATAACTCGTCAAAAGTGGTATTGGCAAGAAGTAAAATAGATTTGGTAATAAGCAGGGGAAGCAAGAGCAAATAAAGAAGAAAGTAAAGAAATTCAAAGACAATTATTACAAGTGCGACAAGCCAGGTCATATGGCAAATGATTATCGGCCCCCGAAGAAGGATAATCTGGACAAGGCAAATTTGGCCTTACACCTGTTCGAGCTTGATCTATCCGCTGTGATATTCAAAGCCAATTTAGTAGACAACCCAAGAAAGTGGTTCATCGATATAGGAGTAACCCATCATATCTGCTTAGACAAGGAGATATTCTTGACCTATACTCTGATCACCATTCAAAAGTTATTCATAGATAACTTCACAACTTCAGAATATCGTTGGTTTAGGTTAGGTGATCTTGAAGCTAATCTCGGACAAAGAGTCAAGCCTTAAGGATGTCCTGCATGTTCTGGACATCTACAAGAACTTAGTTTCTAGCTTTCTGTTAAGCAAAGATAAGCTTACGCTTGTATTTCACGCTAATAAGATGAATATAGTAAATATATATCGTGCCTACAATGGCAAAATAAAGTTAATACTTCTTATACTTGCCTGAATATTTTAATTTATGACATGGTAAATTAGGACATATAAATTTAAACATACTAAAAAAATTAGTAAGTAAAATTTACTACCAAATATAGAGTTTAACCTAAACGATAAATGTGAAATATGTGTAGAGGTTAAAATGACCAAAGTACCTTTCAATTCAGTGGAACAAAGTACTACGCATTTAGAGTTAACTCATACTAATATTTTATGATATGAAATACATATAAACTGAAGATGAAATAATATTTCATCACATTTATCAATGATTGCACAAGATATTATTACATATATCTTCTGATAGAAAAAGACGAACTTTTGGATACCTTAAAGAGATATAAAAATGAGGTTGAAAATCAACCTAGCAATAAAATCAAAATGATTAGAAGTAATAAGGGAGAAGAATACGTGACCCCATTTGAGGAATTTTGCCAATAAAATGATACTATCCATCAAAGCAAAGATCCATATTCACCCCAATTAAATAGCATTGTTGAACACAAGAATCAAACTCTTAAAAAAATGATAAATGCTATATTGATAAGTTCTAGCTTATCTCAGAATATGTAGGGAAAATTGTACTTTTGCCTTGATATATGAGGAGTATGGTAGAATATTCCTGATAGGAGATCACCTGTGTAAGTGTGAAGTGATATTGTTTTAAATAGGAAAATACTTATGAATCTAAGATACGGGCCACAACCAAAATGGAAATAATGTGAGAACTTAAATATATTAGAATTATTATTATGTAGATACAATTATCTTGGCTTATACCAAAAGCTGACTGGTTCAAGATATTGCATTCACTGAGTAGTAGGTAAATCTGATAATAATTAACTAGGATAGATTTCTAGCCGTAAGCTATCTATCACGATATAATAATAATTCGTTAGAACTTTTAAGTAAGTGTCTGCGTGCATTAAGCATCATTCATGTGGGGATAATAGGTTTGAGTCAAAAGACCTCGAAGACTAAATTATTAACTAAGTAGAGGATTGTTAGTATATTTTAGATTTATTGATGTCATTTAGTTTAAAATCAAATGACAGAAAATCAAAGGACACAAACTAATCAATAATTATGAAAGAATGTGAAAAAGAAATAAAAATTTTGGATATGACTCTTCAAAAGTTATCGTAGTATTTTGGACCTCCAGCCTTCATCCATAATAAATAGGTATCTCTCCCTCATTTGCATATCACCCCAGCAACTCATTGCATTACTATTCATTATCAATAGTTGTTTTTCTCTCCCTTTCTCTCAGTCCGAAAATTTTGAGTATCTAAGAATTTGTTCAAAGCTTTAAGACTTATGGCGTAATGGTCTTGGAAGCACCATTGTGTTGTATCTTAGAGACAATTTATATAATCTGTATGCACTATAATATATGGAATATCTTATTTTATGGAGAAAGATTCCAATTCTTACATTAACTATATAATTAGTTAGATCCTAATTAAGTACATAAACTTCGACAACCAACATTTATTGATGTTTGACCCATTACTTATCATCATACTATTTTCTATAGATGAATCAATCACCAAAAGACTCCAAGAAGATAAGTGAGTCTGAATGGATTTTTTTATTAAGGAGATTATTTTTTTGATAATTAACAAATTGGAGTCTTTGAGGAATATTTTTCTTCTCTATAATTGGTATGAAATTATGTAGATACAAGCGGTTCTAATTTGCATAAAAATACATGATTCTACGCAGTTTTGAACAAAAAAATGTTATATGATCCAACACGACACTATGTTCTCTATTGTTTTGTCGTGGTTGCATTGTTTGTTGATCATCATTTGATTCATGTTCAATGTTCAAAGTACAACAACGATAATAAATCAAAATATGTATTGGAAAAAACAATAATGTTGTTGATAGTTACTTAGTAATGTTACTTTTGTTGTGGGGAAAAATAATAAGGGTGTCAAGGACGATCTCTTGACGGCTTGAAGACTCGTCTCAAGGTCGGCACCCAACAATACACAAGTGATCAGACGATCACTACTACCTCACCTAACTAAGCTTCCCTAACCAGGCTCTACTGCCCAGCCAACTATCAGGCTCTAATGCCCGACCTCCTGACCAAGCGCTAATGCTCGGCTTAAGAACTAAAATAGAAGCTTTGAGCTTTGGTAAAGATTTATGTGGTTGATTGATTGATGATCCTGATGCCTTCCTCAAACATCCTTTATATAGGCTAAAGACTTTATCTCCTCCTTGCACTCGGACTCTGCCTCCTCCTTGCATTGGGATTCTATCTTCTCCTTGCACTCGGACTCTTCCAATGCCTATCTTTGGGGATGTTTATCCTTATCTTGAGCCAGAACTGCCCTTATTGCCTAATTTACCGGGCTTATCTCTTCCTGTGGATTTGGACTTTGAGTTTATCTCCTCTGACCGCACACGGTCTCATAGTCCTCCTAGCACCTTGCCTAGATCTTCGCGCCTTCTTGATACAAGTAGACTCTTTGAACCTCCTTAAGGCAAAGTAAGTCTTTCATGCCCTCATAAGGCTCTCCGCACCTTCCCAAGGTGGAAGCACCTATTTTGGGTGAGATAAGTTATTAACACCTTCCTTAAGTGAAAGCACCCATCTTGAGTGAAATAAGTTCTTGACACCTCCTTTAGGCGAATTAAGCTCTTAGCACCTTCCTTAAGTGAAAGCACCCATTTTGGGTGAAATAAGCTCTTTGGGTGAAATAAGCTCTTGACGCCTCTCTTAGGTGAGTTAAGCTCTTAACACTTCCTTCAGGCAAGGTAAATTCTTAACCCTTCCTCTAGGCGAGGTAAGCTCCAACACCTCCCGTAGGCCAGGCAAACTCTTAAACACCTCTCTTAGGCAAAGTACTTAAAGAAGTCACTCGCCCCCTCCTTAGAGCCACACGCATGGAAACTCCCCTTGCAAGGAGGTAAAATATATGTTTTGGTCACTTAAGGGAGACAAAGTGCTTATGGAAGTCACTTCTTCCCCTCTTGAAGTATGCGCATAAAACTCCATTCCAAGAGGTAAGTCTTTTTCTCCCTTCCCTTAGTCACATGCACTTGTCTTTTTCCCTTCCTTTAGTCACATAAATGAGACCCCCCATTACAAGGAGACAAAATATCCACTTTGGTCACTCAAGAAAGGAAAAGCACTTCATGAAGTCACCAACCCAAGGAAAAGCACTTCAAGAAGTCACCAACCCATGAAAAAGTACTCCATGAAGTCACCACACCAAGGAAAAGTACTCCATGAAGTCACCACACCAAGGAAAAGTACCTTGTGAAGTACTTTTAAGGCAACTATTATTTTTGTCTTGTAACAACTTTGTGTAAACAACTTGTTTTATTTCATAACAACTTGATATTATTAGTTGATTTTACTTTATAAACATCATGTTTCCGGTTGAGTATTAATTATATGTTAAGAATGTTGTTCGATATTTATGTTTGCAATGTTGTTTGAGATGTTTGTAAAGAAGTGGTTGGAATTTTTGAATTTTAATTGTTTCTTGTCATTGCACAAAAAAATATTACATCATACATTTTTTTGCGAAAAAGTGGATGCACAAAAATGCATAACGTTGTGTTTTAAACCGTATTAAGTACGCATTGTTTTGCACATTCAATTAAAAAAATTCAAGTTTTTTTCGTAGATCCATATTTTCTAGATTCAATAAAATTTGCAATGATTTGTTTTCTCAGTATTTTAGATAAAGAATTTATTAAGTTTACTAGTCAATTATACATATACCCCAACTAACTATTAAAATAATTGTCTTCCCATAGATATGTTAAGTAGAGCTGATTAGTGTCGTGGTGTTAAATAATTAGTTTTTCACAAAACTGTGTCATGTGTAGTTTGTTTTTTCAAAGCCGTGTAAAATTTCGTGTTTCTCATGCAAATCAGAATCACTTATATCTGCGCAATTTTGTACCGATCCGAGATACTGATTTTTTTTTTCGATGATCCCATCTAGTAATTATCTAAAAAACTAAACTCTATAAGAAAAAAAATGTTTAAATAGAACACTGGCCATAAAAATGTATCAATCCACCGGCTGGAAATTCCAGAAATAATTTAGATGTGACTAGTCTGTAGAAGCAACTTTTTCAGAAATAATTGGAGGGCGGACACGTTAGTTCTATATATGGCTTGTCCTGGGTTTATCTTCGTAAAGTTTTCTGATTTTTTTTTTCACATTTGCTGGCTGGCTTTTTTCATTCCGAAAAAAGATTGTATTGCCAATGTCGTAAGACAATGATCAACTCCAAAGTGTAAAATTATGTCAATGTCCTCAGACAGTGATAAACTCCCAGGTGTCCTGGTATGTTTTTAATAAAAATTTTATTCTTTACATTTTAACTAATAAACTCAATAAAAGAATTCAATTCTTTAATTGTTAAGGCTCTCTCAATATTGTTGTTTGTCTACTCTTCTACTTTGTTGTTAATATGTGCTTTGTTTGGTGTGCAGTGTACAACTATTTCCATTCTAAAGGCTTTAGTCAGACGTGCAAAGTGTTCCGGCAGCTTCAATTTTAACTGCACTATAATTCAACATTTATTAATATAATTTCGTATTTTCTTTCCTTCAACTATTTGTCTCGTCTATTATTTTTAGGAGTGTATTCTATGTATTTTAACTTTTTTGAATCAAAAACCCTCGAGCTACTAAAGATAAACAAAATAGCTACAATGCAAATAATAAAATAGCGTATACTTTTTCTATCTATTTTTAAATCGAATAATGAGAATATTAGTTTAACTTAATTAGACCTAGAGTTTGGATCATTAGAAAATTTACAACTACATATGAACCAAAAGAATCTAATGAGTTCCTAAGTTGCTTGACATCATGATAAATGTATCACCGACATTTCCAATTTATTAAACTAAATGATAGACCCGTCAGCGAAAATACAAGATCGACTCCTACATATAAACCATATTAGGGGACCTACCCAAAAATATGAAATACGAAAGTAAACAAAAGGACAAGCTGGGACAAAAACATATATGTCAACGCCCATGGCTTCCTCTTTGTTGTTTCCATAAACAACAGAAAAAAAATTAAATAATATTCTGATGAGCATAGAGATAATTAAATGGGGCCCGCCTATCTTTGTAGTTCCGATATTAAGATTTGATTCGGCTTCTATAACGTCACAATCCTATAGAACCTCTTGTCTGGTCCATACTTCATGAACTAAAAAGCCACCAGAAAACCAAAGGGTGGCCCAAAAAGAAAATGGGTCCCCCGTTGCCTTTAGATCAGGGAAAAGACGACAGGAACCAAAACATATCACAAAAGTTTCCACCAAAAACAACATATCACAATAGTTATTTTAACATAAGCTAACTAGTTTGGTATAGATTGTAATTAATCTAAGTGCAGAATAATTACACTAAAATTTTAAGAGCAAAGAATTAATTCATAAAAAGTATTCGACAACATTAAAATCTCCAATAAAAAATCTAACCAGGCTCGTATCCTACTACCTCACTTGCTTTCAATGCAGACTCGGTTCTCTTTCTTGAGCAGCTAAAAGCCAAATCTGCCGCCAATTTCATCGTCACATTTTACTTAACATTTTTTAAAAGACGTAATTTAATGGCCCGATGAAACTTAAAAGGAATCGGTAGAAGATCCCACAAAAGTTAGCCATTATGATTATATCTCTCAAATGGAGTGAATTAGGACAAGAATAATAATTTTTTTTGAACATTATAGACAATTTTTTTTTGCGAAAATCTTAGACCAAAATGAAGAAATATACACAAGCCAATATTGCATGAAGAAATTAGTATTGTCGTAAAAAATAACAAAATACGAAAATACAGATGTCATATTTTGTTTATAAAAATTTAAAAATCACTAGATCAAAATTACAAAGTTCAAACTAGTCGATATCGTATGAAAAAATGTCATTCTCGAATAAAACTAAAAGCAAAAAATGCATGAAAAAATATTGATATCGCATGAAAAAATGTTGGTATTGCATGAAAAAAATATTAGTATTGTCTGTCTAGTCTCGATATCATACGAACTAATTTATATAATCCGTACTCACTTATTTTTTCCTAAAACAGAGGAAGATTTTTTAATATGTAATAGCTATTACGCAGATAATCCATGTTCGAATTGCGTGAAATTTAAGAGATGATAAAGATTTTTTTTTAATAATTATTTCATATTATTTTATTAAACAAAATTTTTTAAGTAAACTAAAACAATCTATCAATAATTTAATTTTTTTTTGTTAGAAAAATTTAGTCAAGTTTATCTCGACTCCAAAACACTATACCGCATTAAATGAGGTTCAATTTATTGTCATGCTATAGTTACGTTTTTACGAGTTGATCCATAACTATACTTGGGGCACACATTTTAAAGTTGAGAGGTACCTTCATTAAGAGGGAATAATATGGTCCACTACCCGACTAAACAGCACCATCCTAACTTTGTCGCTTCCTCTCCACTGCCCCTAATTAGAATGATACTAATGAGTCCTAACCATCATGCTTATCATTAATATTTCGAGATAACTGTATAAAAACAAAGGGGAAACTGTTTTCTTTAAGCACATTACCAAAGAAAATAAGATAGATTCATAGATTATAGTACCTCTTTTTTTGTACAATATTAAACTTCTGATCATTGATATTGTTACATAGAAAAGATCCGAGGAGGAACTTTTAAAAAAATACAAAAGTTGGGGATATTCTAATTCTATTTCTACCGAGGCTAAAAGAGAAGACCCATATATTATATATTCCCCGTTCTACGAACTTCTCCTCCCTTTCTAAATTATATCAAATATCCCCAAATCCTTCCCCACTTCGAAACGGTCCATTACCTACAGACTAGATTAAAAACTAAAAAGGGTAGTAAAATAGAAAATCTAAAAACCTACCCAACTAATAAAATATATTAAAATTCTCTAGGGTCAACGAAAATGGACAAGCCAGGCGTTGACTTAGTCCAGTCACTAGGACTGTCCTCGTCCTCGTCGCCAGCGAGGCGCTTGATGCACCAGAGGTCCTCCGCGCAGGATAGCATCTTCCAGTGTGGGATACCAAACCTGAGCGGCTCCTGGCTCGCCACCTCAGCGGCGACCACCCCGCGCCCTTCTTTCCTCGCCAGGTTGTGCGCGTGCTCGCAAACCGCCTTCACCATTTCCGTCGCGCGTGGGCCGTCCCCGCCGAGCCCGTAGAGGAAGTGCAGCCCGAACGGCCTGAACAGCTCCGGGAACGACGGGAGCTTCAGGAACGGAAGGACGCGGTCCACCACGCGCGTGGTCCTCAACAACGCGCGCTTCACAACCGACGCGCCCTTCACCTGGAGAGTGAACTTGCAGCTCCACACGCTCACTACCGCCCAGCTCTCCGGCGGATCCGCGAGGAACTCTACAACCGTCCCCGGCCAGCACCACCCCTGCGGCACCGCGAGAAAGGTGCCGCGGCTGAGACGGTTATTCAGGACGGCGTCGATGTCCTCGGGGAAGAACTCCGTGGTAGAAAACCTTCTCCTGTAAAGATCCTCTGCGTCGGCCGGAGAGAGCGCGACGACGGATATCCGCTTCGAAACAGGTATCCGGTGGGCGAAAACCGGGTTGACCAAGATTGACGGCGTACGGAACTTGGAGTAACCGCATTTCTCCGTGAACAGCTTAACGGAGGCGACGTTGTCGTTCTCCGTGGCGATATAAGAATATTCGGCGCCGTTTTCTCTAAACCACTCCTCCATCCTTTTCACCAGCCTCAGCCCTATCCCCATCCTCCTAAAAGAAAGACGAAGAAAGAAAAAAAAAAACGGTTATATTTTATTTGAAGGAAGTTGGTTACGTGTAATTTTATTGGTGTAAAAATGTGTACCTGTGGGAAGGGGAGACACGGAGGCCGAGGATGTAGGCGGCTTTGGTGATGAGGGGGACGGGCCCAATGGGCTTAGAAAGGTGGTTGCGAGGTGGGAGATTATTGCTGCCACATGTAACGGTTTTGATGCAACCTCTAATCATCCCCACTATCTCCTCATCCATCTCCGCCACCTAACCCAATCCATAATCAACACACATAAATTTTTATTACAAATCTCGAATAGTATTAATAGAGTTGGTCCAAATGGTAAATGACGGATAACGTGACTCGGTCAGCCTTTTGCCTTTTGGAGCACGTATAATGTGACGGAACGGGAATTAATAGGAGGAGAACATGTACATAATTATGATCAGAGACCCACCGAATTGTTTTTTTTTTAATATATATATATATATATATATATATATATATCTTATTTTATTAATAAGAGTATGAATATTAATAATATATAAAAAGTGTAGGGAGGGAGGGAGGGAACGAACCAGCATGAGAAAAGCAGGGGAGTGGCGGACCCGGACGATAGGGTCACCGAGGAGGTCGGTGAAGAGGGATAGCTTCCCGGTGGGACCCACCTCGCATCTCCTCTCCACGTACTCCACCCCTTCTCTGTCCTTACCCCCGTCGTACTCTCTAATTACAACCACTGCCATCCTTCCTCTGGTTTTTCGTTAAAAGACTGGTAAAAACAAAGGGAAGGCCTTAGTAGGTTATATAAGGAGTGGGAGGAAGGGAGAAGAAGTTGGCTTGTGGATGTGGGTGTTGGTACAAATTCGTAATTTTATGAAAGTGATAATAATATAGTTG